>WYDI02097406.1:0-29982 GCA_009867235.2 Psittacus erithacus | reverse complement strand
AATCCAAAGAGGGTGTCTGACTAGGATGAATGGCACTGCTGCATGCTGAGAACTCCTGCTGCATGTTTCACTAACATCAGTCTTGCAGACACTTTTCTTGCTTTGAATCCTCCCTGAGTTTATGAAAATCTGCCACATAGCTGGTCACATTTTAAAAATTTCCTAACTTTGAGAGATTTTACTGGTTAGAAAAAGATTGCTTGGATAACATTATAGCCGTGGTGATGGTAACAGAAGAGAAGGACACAGTTTCCAGCAAGGAAAACTCAATGTTTTGAGAGCTGTATGACCACTTGAGGACTGTCTTTACCTTCTGGTTCTCCCAGATGTACTCCTCCACTTGCTCTCTTCAGCATCTCTGAGTTCTAAAGAAATCACAAGTCATTAAATGTGATAGTTTGCTGTGTGAAGACATCAGTGAGACAGTGGCTGTGTTCTGGTGATTGACAACAAAAATGCCCTATCAGATTTTTACATGAAATTCAGAGGCATGGGTACTTGCAGAGGGGTCTTCGTGCTGCTTTTGAGGCTTTCACTGAGTGCTCTCCATAGTCGAGATTTGTGTTGCAAGTAACTTCTGAATAAAAAGCCAACCATAATTCTGTTTTATGAAACCAGCAAGTGCCCCCTTCAAACAAGCAGCCTGACACTCTCGGCCCCTAGATACAGAGCATGCTATGCTCTCAGAGCTGATTTGGCTTCAAGGTTATAATAACATTTCTTTACATATAATGTGGATATTACTAGGCATTAAACAGAATAATTTGCCTGTATCATAGAAATGCTTGCTCAAATTCTTGCGTTAGTTGGATGTTTTGCCTCAAGGCTCTAAAAATTCTAAAAAGGTCAGAAATAGTTTAGGTGTTTTATATTCACAGCTACTGTTCATTACTTCCCCAAAATCCCCTGAAACAACCCTCCTTCTCCATACCATCTTTCAAAAAGTGTGGAAATTAAGTTAGTGCCAGCTACACACTTCATACTATCACTACCAGGAAATTGGATTGCATATTTTCAGGGAAAATAAGACACAGCGTATATTCTTCATCCTGGTTTTTATCCTTTTTCTCCATGGAAAATATTCTCACCTTGGCTGCAAATTTAGATAAAGTTTCAGTGGTCTGTGAGAAGGAAAGTATGTGCTGTCCTTTTTTTACCTTTTCTTTTTTTTTTTTCCTTCAGTCATTTTCTCTTTCTGCTTGGGTTACTTTCAGTCTTTCTTGGATATATAACCTGATATAACCCTGGTTTTCTACATTTTTGCACTGTAGTCAAAGATATGACTGTGATAAATTGCCACAATGAAGCTCCTTGGAAAATCTGGTGGTATCACTTTTGCCTCTATTGGAAAGTTTCTAGATTACAAGAAGATTGCAAAAGCTTTCTCCTTATTACCCTATACCCAACAAGAGGAAAAAAAGGGAATTATGAAAGAAATGTTGACTCCCCCCAACCAGCTAATAGCCTGACTTGCTATTTCTATGCTTAAGATTTGTTATGTTACTTAAGTGCCATTATTGCTTTTACACAATTCTTCATTTGAAATGGGCTGTATGAAAAATTCACCTCAGCTAATCAGCATAACTAGCTTAGTGACAGCAATTTCTCACAGAAAACCAGGAGACACAGGAAAAAAGAGTGAACAGACAGGATATGATTTACTGTTGTAGTTATAACCTGTGATACATTAGAAATGTTCAGAACAAGCAAAGCCAACATTGGTGAGATAAGGAAAAACTGAATGCAATTAAATTATATTCCAGTGCTCAAAATTAAAATGTTGCACATTTGTTACAGCTCATGTTGGGATTTCAAACCTCAGAAAGCGGTAGTTCAAATGCTGAGTTCTCTCAAAATTGTGATACACACTAGGACTCAAAAAGATGTAGATTTTGATTCAGATTCAGCTCTCACCAAAGGTGTGAGCATTGAGCCCATCATTTACAAGCATTTCTAGAACCAAATGAAATAGATTCACAAATCCTTTGTGAAGCAGAAAAATATTTCATGTGATCACTATAGAGAGCTAACAGAGGGTGCCCACAACCACAGAAATCTCCAAGAGGTGGTGGGCATCCACATCTATCAGAAATCAGGCTTTCACCTTGCCACTGTCTTCCAACAATTTCGGGAAGTTAGAGAGAAGCTGGAGGTACTCTCTTCTCTCGGATGCACAGTAGTAAGACAGACAACAGGCGCAGGCTGTTCCATGGAAAATTTCATGTGGATTTAAGGAAAAAAAATATTAATTCTGAGAAGAACAGGGAATAGGCAGCCCAGAGAAGTGCAGTCTTCTGAACTGGAAATATTCCTTGGCTAAACAGTGCTCTGGAAAATCTAATCTAAGGCCTGGCTTTTGGCTGGAGATTGAACCAGATGATCTTCAGAGGTCCCTTCCCACATGGAATTCTCTCCTATAACTCACCATTTTTATTACTTTCTAAAATGTGTTGGCAGTGCTTAAGAAACATTAAGTTAGGAAAAGTGCATGTTCACCTAATATATGAAAACATGAGAAATCAGATCACTAAGTTATGTGCATGGGATTCAGACAATGGTTATTTCTTGAAAGTCAAAGGGGATCAGATGGCGTGAGAGTCTAGAAACTGGTCAGTAGAGCTATGTCTATTCCAGTTACACTGAGGCTGCCTAGCCATGTATACCAACAGGCACAGAGCACAGTGCACCTGCGCTAGCAAACAATCATTGTCTCCAAAAGAAGTGTAATCAAGCAAAAGCATATTTGGGCTGGTCTCTGGCCCATCCTACCAGCAGCACCTGCAGAGGGTGAGCATAAAGAAACTACTACCTGGAACGGGCAAAGCTGCTGATAGATAACATTCAAACCATTCATCAGACACATAACAGTGGTCCAGGGACCAGAAATGTTCCTGGGCAAACTGGGATTTAGAGCCTGAAAATACCATGGGAAGAGGAGGAAATAGGCCCTTATTCCTCTGCACATGGGCAGCAACAAATCATTGCACACGTTAAGACACAGCGCAAGATATTAATTCTTTCCACTGCAAAAGCACAAGCTCACTTTAAAAGCAAAATAAAAAATACTTAGCTCGTGGAACAGATACGGCAAAAGTATCTTGCAAATCTGTAGAAAATAAAATTCTGGATTATTAATGGTTTGATTAGTCAATAGAAGGATGGGAAATTAAACAAACAGAATGTCCTTGCTGTCTGAAAGGAGATAAATTGCTCACATGAGTATGTTCAGTGTTATGAAGTATCTGTGATATCATGGAGTTTGACTCACCACCCTTTTCTCTCTGGCTCTTTAACAACAGCACAATCTAACTTCTTTGCCCGCTCTTCAGCAACCTTGTATTGGGTTTATGTGGCCAGGTTTTGGTAGTGGGGGAGCTAAAGGGTGGCTCTGTGAGAAGCTGATAGAAGCTTTCCCCATGTCCAACAGAGCCAGTGCCAGACGGTTCCACGACAGACAGACTGCTGGCCAAGGTTGGGCCCATCAGTGACAGTGGTAGCACCTCTGGGATAACACAGTTAAGAAGTGAGAGGAAAAGTTACCATGCAGGAGCAACTGCAGCCAGAGAGATGAGTGAGAATATGCAAGAGGAACAGCTCTGCAGACACCCAGGGCAGTGCAGAAGGAGGAGAGGAGGCACTCCAGGCAGCAGAGCAGAGATTCCCCTGCAGCCTGTGGTGCTGCCCATGATGAGGCAGGATGTGCCTCTGCAGTGCATGGAGGTCCATGGTGGAGCGGATACCCACCGGCAGCCTGGGGAGGACCCCACATTGGAGCAGCCATGGAAGGGACCCACACTGGAGCAGTTCATGGGAAGGACTCACATTAAAGAAGTTCATGGAGAACTGTCTCCACGGGGGCATCCCATGCTGGAGCAGAACAGTGTGAGGAGTCCTCCCTGAGGAGTAAGGAGCAGCAGAGACAATGTGCGATGAACTGACCACAACCCCTATTCCATTCCTGCAATTGTGGGAGGAGTAGGCAGAGAATTTGAAAGTGAAGTTGAGCCCAAAAAGAAGGGAAGGGTGGGGGGAAAGTGTTTCAAGGTTTAGTTTTTATTTTATCATTACCCTACTCTGATTTGATTGGAAATAAATTAATTTTCCCCAAATCCAGTCTGTTTTGTCCATGACGGTAACAGGTGAGTGATCTCTCCCTGTTCTTATCTCAACCCATGAACCTTTCATTGTATTTTCTCTCCCCTGTCCAGTTGAGGAGGGTAGTGACAGAGTGGCTTTGGTGGGACCCTGGTATCCAGCCAACCCACCACAAGGCTCCACTCAGCTGTTTGGATAGTGAGCCTTCCCTGGGAGGAAATATGTGGCATTGATGACAAAATATTCTGCTCTGTGGTCCAGAGAGAGCATATCCTCACAGAGCCACCACATGGCTCTGACACTGTCAAAAAGGTCTTACTGCTTCTGATGTACAGTTGCTCCAGTGAGCTGCAGGGCACATCTATGGATATTTTGGTGGTAGTTTATTTGGTTTATATGGGACACCCTGGTGCGTCAGTGGTTATACAACCCCATTCTTTACTGCAAATCCCCCTTTGTGTACCTTGCCTGTCATCATGCTACGGACTTCTGCAGGCACCCACCCTCCTGTCTCCTGTGCCACCCAGCCTCAGGAAATGTCACATGCAGCCCCCAAAGCATTGGCAATCCAACAGGGAGGGCTGGGAACAGGGCAATCCAGACAAGCTGTGGACATACCCAGGTAAAGCTTGTCATGCATTCAGTCACATGAGGCAACCTCAGACACAAGAACATAGTGGAAGCACCAGATAGGGTAAGGCCTCTTCTTATAGTCTCTCACAGGCATTTCAACAACTTCTTGCCTACACTAGGATTCACCCCGTCCACATCACAGCACAGGAGATGCAGGTGTAATTTTCCCAAGGCAGATACTCAAGGTGGGGATATGGGGAGAAGAGCCCAAAGTGATTACGCAGTCCTGACAACACACACAGTGCTGGAAACAACACAGTCTAGATGAGCAATAGCATGTGACGACACTTTCCATTGCTTTTAGAAGTCTGTAACAGGGTGTCTCAGGTAGGAGGAGGTTCCCAAACCAGCCACTACACAACAGAGACTACAGATATGCACCAGTAAAGGCCTGCGTAGTGTGGGGACTTTCACGCAGCATTTTTCATTTGTCTCCGTCGGTTTCATCTACTTCTTTTACAACTCATAAGCAGGCTCAGGTGTCCTGTGTTATGGCCATCCCTACCATAGTATGAAGACACTGTAGCTAATAGACTGTTACCTCCAGAGACTTTCCTAAAGGTCTAGGCTTGAGAAATGAGGGATGATGTGCCAGGCTGTTTCTCTGTTATGAAGGTGTGAAGTTTGAATTTCATAAAGGCTCCATGCACCCTCATTGTGGTATATCTCAGTGTTATGGGATGATTAGCAAGACTCTGTACCCACGCAGGGTGTGTTGTGAGAACAAAGCAGATCTCTGCACAACTGCCTTGCCCGAGCACTAACACCATGTAAAGAGAGGCTGTGCAGCCACAACACTCAAGTGACAGTGTAACCCCCTCAGGTAGATTGTAACGGCACTGCTTGTCAGCGTCTGAAGGACAGGCAGTGTGCTTTTGGCAGGTTTTTGCAGCGATGAAAGCAGCCAGTGAACAAATGCAAGGTATGTTCTTACAGTGCCACCTTGTGACACGCAAAGGTAAAATCTGTGCGCTCAGAATTGACAAATATAATAGATTTATTATAACTATTTTTAATGGGACTTATAAGCAATTTCCAGTAATATGCTACTGAAAACCAATACATGCAATCAGCTTGCTAATTTACCACACGTCATTCATTACTTTGTCTGCATAATTTGAAAATGAATTTTGGAAAATCCATGCATCGCTAATTTTGAACATCTTTTTAAACAAATTCAATGGTAATTACAAAGTCACAGAGTCTTCATAAGCATCTGTATCTCATTTTGAACTAGGGTCAAGTCTGGGAACAATGGATAAAGTTTGAAAAAGCCATGCCAATTAAAGAAGCCATTTAACTTTTTTGTTTGCTTTGTCTTTTGAGGGGGATGCTGGCAGAGTTTGCAGCCTGGAATGCCCTTCGTTTGAGGAAAGGAACTTTCAGCGTGCAGTGTTTCTCAGAAAGGACCAGGCCACTATATTCAACTGGTTTCCTGGAATTTTATTTGGACCTTTCTAGCTGCCAATGCTTTTCTTGCAGCTTTCAGATGCTAGTCTCAAGCTCTGTGTTGTCCTGATGGCATATTGCTGATTTAATAGGTTGAAGTATGAAAAATTCCTCCTTCATGAAGCTGGAGGAGGAAGTCTTTGAGTGCTTTGAAAATTAACACTAAAACCTTAAACTGGTATTGGCCAGAAGCCAAAAGAGGGTTATAACCTGGGTCCACCACTGTTATTGTGACCTAAGCCATGGGAAAGGCTCTGTATCAGCTTCTCATAATTTAATAAGCTTCTCTTATTCAAATATGAATAGCCTGTTTCAAATTTTTCATCAAAACACCAGCAATGCTGGGATTTGAGACACTTTAGATTGAAAATTAGTCAGTAGAATAGTAACAACATAAGGCAGTTTATGAGATTACTGAAGTCAAAAAGATACAGCTTCATGGCAGCAGATGCTAACTTCCAAACCATTTTGTTATATAAGACTCCATGCCTCCATTCTGAATTAGAAGAATTACCTGCAAAGGTAAACTGATACACTCAGGAAACCAGACGTTTTCATCAGTAATCAGTGCACCTGGAGTTCTCTAAGTTATCAGAGATCTTCAGCTGGTAGCTGTTCTACAGCTGCTGCTTCCTCTGGAAAAACTTTGTTTTGCCCATTGCAAAAGAGACCTATAGGTGATATGAGGTGAGAATGACAGCAGTGTGAAAGTGTACTGCCTCTGTCCCATAAGTTCAGGTGGATGGAGTGCAAATTGCTACAAAGAGTTGGGGAAGGAAGTAGTGGGGAACTGCAGTTGCTCAAATACCGTTGTGATAGGTGCTGGTGTAAAGTCCTGTCTGATGAGGGCTGACTGTATATCACTTGTTTATAGTCCCATTTGGAAGGCCAGTCTGGATGACATAATCCATAGATTTTGCTCCCTTTCTATTTTTCAAGTGGAAAATCATTTCATTTTTAATGATTTCCTATTTTAATTATTTGAGACATCTTTATTTTGAGACATAAACCTGCAGAAAATATAAAGGAAGAAACAAAAGAGACTTCTACTTATCTCTGCACCTACATATCTCTGGTAAGAAACTTCAATACCCATGATAAACTTTTTCATGTTACTGATGGTTATTTGTAAGGGTAATTGTAAGTGTGTTTTCTTAGCAGCTTTATTCTGTGCTTGGGTTTCATATATCATTCAAAATTAAAGAAAAGAGCAAGCTCTCCTTTATGCTTTAAAATTTCTAGCACATTTTTATTGACATAATTAACCTGTAAAGTCATCTATATTTTTTACTAATAACATGCACCTTTCCCTGATGTGTGACTGAGTTATGTGACTCTTGATAAAACTAATATATGCTATAGCAGGGTTTAAGATTTGTCTCTTCCCAATCTTCTGGACATTTAGAAAATGTATTTGTCTCTTAATGTCATTTGACTGCAAAATAAGGAATACATTGTCATATACAAAGTTCTGAACTTCCAATAGAGATTACCTTTAAATCAGAGAATTGCATTCAGGTTTGGTACATGGTACTCCTCTCATATAACTTCAGAAATCAACAGTGTAGACATTTATAGCTGAACAAGTCACTCCAGAGTGTTTTTACAGGGAGTTAAAACATATTTTGGGATGCTGTTCTTCTAATCTACTTTAGCTATCTACCTGGAGAACAGGATGAATTTATACCTAGATCATATTGACAAAACTAACTGCTTCTCCACAGACTAGGATAATTAGGTCAAATGTAAACCTATTGTTGGTTAGATTAATTCCCTCCCCATTAGGCAATAACAAACGGCAACATCAAGCATCCCCAAAGGCAGTAACAACACATTAATAAGCATCAATTCAAAGAACAGCTTTCAGGCCTCTTTTTAGTCAATGTTGTATTATTGTAACATCATGCCATTTTCTCAGGGTTATTGCAAGGTTTATACTACCTAAATTGGTTTAAGTCTGATACGCAGCAAAGCCACCTTACCAAAGCCTTCTCTGAAGCTTAATTCTGTAATCTACAAAGGCTAACGACAGTCACTGCACTATCTGTAATGTTTGCCTGCGTCTCAGCCAACTTAGAACGTTGTTTGCATGGTGCAATACTGGCTTCAGTAGAGCAGATGAAATAACTACTAAAGATTTCTGTTTCTTAATGGAGAGCTCTGTTTCCTGTAGGTGGGAAGGGAAGGGGTAAAGTGAATCTCTTCCTCATTCTCTGGGTAGAAAGAGCTTCAAGCAGACAAATGGTTAAAAAATAGTCCAATCTCCTAGTAAATCTTGATTATAACTCAAATACTATTAGATAGAACTTGCGAGGTTTCCAACAATATTCACTGGTTCAGAGAGAAGTATTTAGAAACTTCTACAGAAACATTCTGCCATAGTAACCAGAATGTCAGGGTCCAGCTGGGCAGTATAGTGGATTAGGAATAAAAGGTTTAGACTTTACCAAATGATAAAAAAAAAAAAAAAACCAAAAACAAAACAAATCAACAAACAAACAAACCCAAAACCACCAACCAAAAAAACCTCAAAACCAGGTTTTCTGTTGGGTTGGGATTTTTTCCTGGAAACTTATTTTACTTTAAAAAATAATCTCAGCCTTCATCTGCCATTGTAATATTATAATCCTCATTCAAAACCATGATTATGGTCCTCACAATTTGTACAGCACAATGGTAATTGTATTGTTTTTACAGTGTTAGCCATCAAGTGCTGAAATTCAGTTTATTACCTACCTTTATTGATTTTCTCTACAGCATCTTTCGACCAGTGCTCTGAAAGTTAAGCAAACTTAATGAATTTAGTTTCATTTCTTACAAAATCAAACCAAAACACTGACCAGATTCTAGAGAGTAAGAAATTGAAGTACTAGTGTCTCCTTTTTATAAGAAAAAAACTTGAGCTCTCATACTGAGTTTTGCAGTCAAGTTAAATAATGCTAAGTAACACTGAAATCCAGACAGTTTACAACCTTAGCAAAAGTTGGCAGCTCAAAATAAGCTCGCAGGTACAATTTTTACTTGATCTACTAACTGATGGGAAAACTAAAAATACAGTTTAGCTTTCAATAGAATTTATTTGCATCTGAGCTGATTCAATTAGGTAAAGCTGAAATCAATTTTTTTCCCAGAAAAAAAAAATTAGTGTTGTTAAAACCCCATCATTTGTGATGTGTTTAGTATCCACAATTCAAGTTCAAATCACTTGATACAGTAGTGCTCAGCAGTCGAAAAAAGATTAGCTGAAAATCTAAGACATAACTGGGAAGATTCTGTCCGATTTCCTGAAATCCAGTTTTTGCTTTAATCTACATGGTCCGGTGCTACTGTACCTGCTGAAAGTTTTCAGCTGAGTGCTCTTTAAGAAGGAAAAATTTAAAAAATCAGTAACTGAACTGTTGATTATGAGAAAAACATGGTCAGCTCTAATCTTTGAGCAGCCTATTTTCCTTCTGGGGCAAGTGCCATTATCTTAGTAGTGCTAATGGGATTTTGAACCATGTGTCCAGAAACCATGCCTGTTCCTGGGACCAGTCTGATAGATACCGAGCATTTGCAATTCTCATTGACCTTAGCAACAACAAATTTTGGGTCTCAAACACAGCAATTTATTTCTTTTTTAGGTTACATATAGTAGCGTCTTGTGGCAGAAAATCTGGACTGTGGAAAAGAAAGTCAAAATCTTTAATAAAGAGATCTGAGCTAGACCTTTAAGCCTTTGTGCACGTGTGGTCTATACATATATGCAAGTAGTCATAGTGGCATTGAGATTGCATTGTCAGGCACTGTTAGAGAAGAAAAAGAACAAAATTAAAGTACAGTAAAGAAGAAATTACCACATTCCTCTGAAAAATCATCAGTAACGTTTTATGCATTTTTAAAAAATTGCATGTCTTCACATTTATGTTTGATTCATCTTTTTTTGAGTCTCATCCAGTAAGGTCTCCCTCCCACTTTCTCCGTCTGGAATATCAATCTAATTCTTTATGTACTTTCTCTTCAATGTACTTTTCAACTCTGTCCCCAAAGCTCCTGAAATTTCAGTGATTAATTGAACAGAATCTGGAATACTTCCAAGCCTACCTAGTCCTCATTGGTTTGCCAGCGTTCCTGTGCTCTGGTCATTAGTACAGCATGACCCCACAGAACTAACTCAGCCATGAAGCAAGTTAATCAGTAAATGAATAGAGTTCCTGAACAGAGAAGTTTTACCCTGAGTTCACCAAAGCAATTATGTGTTAATTAATTCTCTGCCAGGAACAAAGTAAGACAAATATAGGAAGTATGATCTTCAGTGAAATAATTTTCTGGGGAGAAGGTCAAAACTTAAACTGATGAAAATTGTCAGAGCTCACTTTATCTACATTGAGCCAGTATGATTTGTACCTCCTGAGGATCTGGCCCTATTGTAAGAAGAATCACTATTTTAATTTTATTCTTAATCCTAATAATCAATAGCAAATCCATGCCAGGTGAGCCTTTCATTAAAGAAATAATGAGCTTCCTCTGAAGAATTGTTTCAAAAGACTTAAATTGTAAATAGCATATCTGTTACATCTTCATTTTCTGGACATACATAGACATGTCTCATACTAGACAACATATAAATATATATCTAGATTCTGATTTTTTTTAAATGTCATGTTCCTTACAAATTAATACATGTAAATTACTGAAAAGAGACAGCATGAAAATCCCCAGGAATACGCAGACTAAGACTTCAAAGAAAGCTTTGGATTGCGTATTTTCTCATATTTGAAAAATGAACTCCTATGAGCATAACTCAAGGAGACCATAGTTCAGAGTACTGCACAAGCAAAACAGCTTGCAAATCTCAAATGAAAAATACATCAAGAATCTGTTCTTGTTCCCATTTCAATCAGTAAGATATTTACCATTATTTCAAAAGGGAACCCAAGCAGGTTTTAAACCAAGAGACCTCTTCAATATTTTAAAACCCAGTTTTTTAAAAAAGGACACTAACTGCGTTTTTCCAGTTTTCAGATGTCTCTTTTGTAACCTTTTGAAAGGACTTAATATTCAGAGGATTCCCAAGTTGAGCCAATAAAATCTCAAGACACCATTATCTCAAGCTGCTTTGGAAAGAATAGGCCATCTAATCTACCAGGAGAACACCAGCTGTACGTCTCATTAATCCTATGGCCAAGAGTCTAAATAAAAATTGATCATTATGAGATATTGTTTGAAATTAAAGCATTTCGTATGCTGACCACACCAAAGATGCTGCTCAGTGTGGTTGTCTAGGCATTGTACTTTCTCAAGAAAGATGTCAAATCCTTGTGCTCCATTTCCATCAACACTGAGTTTCATTGCTTTTCAGTTGTGCTTTCAGTTCTGTAAACATACTTATATGTGGTAAGATGAGATGAGAAAAGCATTTCATACTGGACTCAGCTAAATTGCACAGGTGTAGCTGAAAGCGTATTGCTTCATGCCAAAACTTCGTATCAGATGTGCCTAAGGGCCTATGATTAATACAAGCTTCTGAGACATGTAACACTGAAGTGTCTTCACTGGAAAATTGATTATAATTCCTCTGAGCTAGCCCAAGTCAGACATATATCATCTATAATTATCCTATAAAACATCTTGTTATATTTCAATATTTTTTGCATTCCAGATAGTCAAACACAAGCAAAATAGTAGTGATAGATGTGTCTCCTAAGCTATTACTATTTCCAAGCTTATCAAAGTGCCCACAAAGTGGTACTTCTGAGACTTTTATCTCTGCAGGACAATGGGATTCATATTGTTTGCAGACACAACAGATTGAACAATCGAAGGTGACACAGAAAGGTGTAATAGAAGTCTGTAGGCAATCTTAACTACCTATCGCTAATAGTCCTGACAGTATGCTTGTTGCAATTACTTGGATTGCAAAGTGACCAGCTGGTTTCTTTACCACTCCTGGTGATATTTAACATGTAATACTTTTCAAATACTATTCTTCATCCTTTGTGATTAATCTCTTGCTGAAGGACAATGTTTGTTAAGGAAAATAGTGTTCTGAATTTTAAAGAACACAGAGAACATATTTTAAAAACTAAGTACCTAACTGCCCTATTGCACATCTAGATACCACAGTTCTTTGTGTCAAGCAGATAACTCTGTCTCCAGATAGATGTATTACTGATCATTAAAACTACAAATGTACATTACAGGCTGAAACAAAGTGCCAGCGCAGAGGAAATGTATCAATAGACACAAGCAGTTCTATGTAAGCAGAGCTGCTTTCTGTGGATTTTTGTAATAAAGTGGATCTGGATCACCTAATAGGGCTTCTACAGACTCTATCCAACCTACAACATATTTTCACGGAGCTTGTAACAATGATTTTTTCCTCTCTCTCTCTCTCTCACACAAACACAATGTGATCATGTGTTTCCCTAGTAAACAAGAATGGAAAGAAAAGTTGGGATTCTAAAGTTTTCTAACGGAAAGCAAGAGCAAAAGGGGGGAGGAAGTACCAGAAAAGGGTCTGGGAAAGAAACCATGTAGAACAAAATAATGAAATTATAATAATAGTTTGTGTATAATGCAATACAGTACATACAATATTTAAAAATAAAGTTGCTTGCTGAATCGGTATTTCTACATACACTTTGCATCTCTTCTCCTTGCCTTTTCTGCCTCTAACTCTAAAGAAAAAAGAGCAAGATCTTATGGGGAGAAAAGTATTTTTTTTCCATATACCTTGAAGAATTTAGCACAATGTGGGCCTAATCCCTTTATGGCTTTTGAGAGCTAAAATAACACATAACTCCTAGCTGTCACTATTGTAAAGTGAACTGAAGCCAAAGAAAAGCCAAAAGTATCTACAGGGACCACTGTGAAGAGGAATCTACAAGTTTCTTGGAGTTCTACCTGCTAATATGTGCCAGCATTTCATGTTCTTGCTTGTTTATAATTTGCTTAACACAAAATTACTTCCATTATTTTTTTCCATAATGTTCTGAAATTACTTTACCCTTTTCATGCACAGACTAGCCTGCTTTTGTGATAATAAACTGCTAAGGCAAAGAACTGAAAGGCCAATAAGACTCTCGTCCAACTGCAACACTTTCTAAGGAAAGGTAGTGGAAGGTTACTGAAATTCTGTGTTATTTCTCTAGAACCCTGTTACATTATTAAAACAACTATTTTAGCTACTTGCTTATGAACAGTAGGTTAAATATTTTTTATATTCCTTTTGCCCCATGATCATGCCATACGCAGTCTTTCACCATATTTCTTCAGAAGAAAATAAGCATGTTTCTTCCAAAAAATATGTCAGATTTTCTCCTTTAACAGATGGTGAAAGTAGTTCTTATCATATTTCCTCATGCTCTCAGATTTCTAGCAAAACATTTTGGCAAATCAAGAGATATAAATAAAGATTCAGATGTTTATTGAACAGCACATAATTTAAATAAATCATATTTATGGATGTCTGGCTGAGCAGAATTGATTGCCAACATATACCCTTTGGGCCTAAGTTTATTATCTGATGTTTATCTCAGACTGGAAAACACGGTGTGTGAATAATTTCTCCATTTTTGTACTCTCCTTTCTCCTTTTTTTTTTTAACATTTTCCAAATCACTATTTAAAGTAAAAAAAAAAAAAAAAAGCCATTACTTTGAAGTTTACTGGCATGCAGGATTCTGAAATAGTTAAAGAATGGTAATTGATAAATAAATTAATTAAATAAACCCTCACTATTTGTCCCACTTCCTCTGCACATAATTGAATGCAAAGAAATTCTTACATTTTAACACTGGGCTTTCAAAAATTTGGCATTTCACCCTGTCAGAAGCAGGCTGCAGAAGCACGAACCCTCTGCTAAACAGGTTCTGAATTCTTGAAAGGTGCAAGGCTTGGCAACATGCTGCACTGGCAAACCAAACAGGCACATATGCTGTGAAGGAACACAAGATGAGAAATGATCTTTCAGAATCCCAGACCAGGGGCAATTCAAACTCTGCACGCCATGCTCGCAAACCCAGTAGGTGTTTTCATTTTCTCACCATTGCTGCTGTTTTTTCCAGACTGACCTCGATTACTTTACTCCCATCTGTACTGTCAATAACCAAATAGTACAACATTTTCAGTGTCTGGAAGAAACAGAGAAAAAACATTTTCAACACGAAGGCCACACCATGGGACTATCACTGACAATAGCGCTGTAGGATGAGCAATCTATGGATCTGAGATAAAAATTGCAAATACTCCTGAACTTTCTCATGTTGTTTAAAAGAGTGGAAAAAGAATCCAATCAAACATTGGATATGCTTACGGTATCAGAAATAGATCTTAAAATCACAGAGTGAATGGATTTTTTTATACCTTATTTTTATAACAGCAATTGTAATGAAACTTAGTAGGAAAAAAAATAGTAGTCTCATAAGATGCCCATGCAAATAAGGTGCAGCTAGGTTTTTTAGCATTTAATATTTTCATAGATAACAAACTCATACATCCTGAAGCACAGGTGTTAGTATCCATAGCAAGACTTGATTTCCTTCTCATTTGCATTTTGATACGTATACTAAGGTGGATGAAGTATACATTCAGCAATGTCTCGGCCTATTTGCAACTTTATATCCTGTTTCCACCTCTGATTATGCACCAAGTCTGAAGTCCTTCCCTCTTACAAAGGTTTCGTAATGGCAATTATGTATGTTTCCTTTCTCATTCCCTCCTAAAGTTGCCCTTCATCACCTCCTGCAATATCTCATTTCATTACAGTTTTTATAGGAACACTATTACTAAAAGCTTCACTCTTCCCAAAACAGAATTTCTCTTCCCTCTGCTGCTGGAATATTTGTAAAAATTATTTTAGATAAAAATATTTAAAAGAAGATCCACCTCAAAATTAATGTATTGCCATTGGTTGAGGTTGTTTTAAACTAGATAAGCAGCAGTTTTCTTTGATTTGAATCTACAAGCAAAAAATTAAATCATATTATTCTCAGCTTTGTGTTCCTATGGTAAACAGTGACTGAAAAAGCAAATGGTGACAATGCCCTGGGTAGCAACAAGTATAACCAACTTCTAAAACACATATTCAAGAAAGACTTTGTAAAGAATTCACTCAGAAGGCCTGCACACAGAGAATATTATGAGAACCTGCTTCCCTTGGTTAGCAAACCAGTTCCACACTGAGCATCTGCACTGATTGAGAAGCAACACTGACCTTTACCAAGGAGTGATACTCCATTTAGCAAGGATGCTGCTGAACCTCCTTCATTAGTGTAAGATGAATTATAATTAAAATCTCATGTACTGGTTTTGTCTGGAATGGAATTAGATTTCTTCATAGCAGCTTGTAGGTTTCTGTCCTGGATTTGTGTCCAAAACAATGCTGATGAGAGACCTATGCTTTAGCCATTGCTGACCAGTGCTTACACAGCATCAAGGCCTTTTCTGCATCTCATGCTGCCCTGACAGCTAGGAGGCTGACCCCAACTAGCCAAACTGATATTCCATACCATATGATATTATGCTCAGCAATAAAAACTGGGAGAAGAATTAAAAAGGGGATGCTTGGAGTTATGATGTTTGTATTTCCAAGTGGCCATTACATGTGACGGAGCCCTGATTTCCTGGAGATGAGTGAACACCTGCCTGCCCATGGGAAGCAGTGAATGAATTCCTTGTTTTGCTCTGCTTCAGCATGCAGTTTTAGCTTCATCTATTTAATTGTCTTTATCTTAACCTGCAAATTTTCTTTTACACATCTGATTCTCTCCTTCTTCACTCGGGTAGAGTGAGCAAGGCAGAGGCTGTGTGGGCCTGAGCTGCTTGATGGGGTTAACTCACAACATCTCAAAATGACAAAAATCACTCATTATGATAGAAAAATATGCAACCATTCACAGACAGCATAATCAGGTCAGCTTTCTATTTTCAGTGCCTCACCAGGACATAGCAAACAGTTCTTTCAAATGCAGACCTGGTCATACATAATCATACTTTGGGACTGGCCATGAGAATACCTTAGACCATACACACAAGGAGCACCAGTGTTTTAAGGCCTATAGCTATGGCAGTGAACTACCCTTTTTCTCTAAGATGCTTCTTAGTTTGCTTTTAGCTGCTCTTGCATGAGTCATGTGATTTTCTTCCTGTCAAACTCAAGTAAAGGGGTTAGGAGAATCATATTGATGTGCACTGAAGTTGAAAGCGATGGTTTGAAAGCAATCACCAGTTTACTGTTACAGTATGTACTCGGTGTTTGCCTGCCAGGCATCTATTTTACATTTTGAACAAATGTACAGGGCTGCATGTTTTCTGCAAAGGCTTAAACTCCCCCAAAACTGATAGCTTACAAAATATTTTTTGGGGAAAAAAAATCTTAGAAAATAAAATACTGACCCAGCTGCAGAAAAATGCTTGTCCTGGGTTCAGCAGTAGCAGTCATTTTTCTCCTTTTCAGTAGCTGGCGCAGTGCTGTGGTTTTGACTTTTGGTCTTAACAGCACTGATAACGCCGATGTTTTTAGTTGCTGCTCAGTAATGTTTACTCTGATCAAGGACTTTCTGAGTCTCATGCTCTACCAGGGAGGAGGGGAAACCGGGAGGAAGCAGAGACAGGACACCTGACCCAAACTAGCCAAAGAGGTATTCCATACCACACCACATCATTCCCAGGATGTAAGTGGGGGCAGTTACCCGGAAGGGCTGAAGATCTCTGCTGGGGTGGGGCTGGGTATTGGTTGGTGGTGAGCTGTTGTATTCTCTTCTATTGTTATTTCCTTTGTCATTTTTTATTATTGGCGGTAGCAGTAGTGATTTGTGTTATACCTTAGTTAATAGACCACTCTTATCTCAACCTGTGGGAGTTGTATTCTTTCGATTCTCCTCCCCATCCCTCTGGGAGCTGAGGGAGGAAAGGAGGGAGTGAGTGGGCTGCGTGGCAGGGCTTAAACCACGACAGTGCTCCTATTTGAAACTATAGATTTGGCCAAGGCCGCACCAGCATATGCTGACCCATTTCTAAGCAATGTCTACCCAGACATGAAGATCTATGCCTTCCTCCCTTCAAGCCTGTGTAAGTCCTTCTTTATGATGGAAGACTCACATAGCCACTGAAATTATGGGAGCAATATGAAGAGTGTAAGGAAAAGACATAAAATGAGAAATAAATAAACAAGACAACAAGGTTGGTGGGAAAAAAAAACGATTACTGTATCGACCTCTCTTTTCCTTGGTGTGACTCTGCAGTTGCTAATGTGTCCAGCTGAGCAAGGCCTCAGGACTTTCTTGTCCTCAGTATCCTGGCTGTCACCAACACTACCCCGTAACAGAGAGAAAATGAATACTATTATCCCCAAGTATGTGGACATACGCTTGATTTCTCCATTAAGTCACTCTCCTGTCTAATACAGCATGGGCTGTATAAGTGATGTATATGATTTGTGACTTCTTTCCTGTTGTGTAAGGCAGAGGACTCTCTCCATGCAGTTTCACTGAAATTCAGATTAAGCTCTTACCATCTCATAGAGAGGTTTATTTTATCTCTCATTCATTTTAGCATTTACAAAAACTTCCCAAGGTAAAAAGCAGGTCTCAGCTCATTTGCAACTCATAAATTCAGCAAACTTTGATATTTAGTAGAACAAGAGTGATTGATTCAATTTGATGGAAAGAGTGGAGTTTCCTACTCTGCCTTCCTAAGTCACTTCTGTAAAATAATTAAAAGTTGAGTCCTATTTCTCTTTTGTATGCATGCCTCTAAAATCAACCTCCAAAACTATGAGATTATTTTTCTAGATTTCAATGTAAACAGAAAAATGGAACAACTATAAAGGCCACATTCAAGCTAAATTTTCTTGACTTCTAAGGGGCTTATTTTTATCCATTTATTTTTCACATTCTAATGTGGTTAATTAAGACAGGCTGTACGTGTATGCTCAAATAAATTATTCAGATATTATTGTGCTTCCTAACCCAAACGTGTCTTGACAAGGTAAAAAAGCTGTTTAAGAAGTAGAAATTCCTGAATACTTGAAAATCATGGGCCTTTGTATTGGGTTTGCATGGTAAGATTTTGGTGATGACTGAGTAGCTACAGGGATGGCCTCTGTGAGAAGGTGATGGAAGCTTCCCCCATGTCTGATAGAGCCAACAACAGCTGGCTCCAAGACAGACACACCATTGGCCAAGGTCAAGCCCATCAGTGACAGCGACTGGGATAACATAGTCAAAACGGGGAAAAACAACTGCATCCAGAGAGATGAGAATACATGAGAGGAACCGCTCTGCAGACACCCAGGTCAGTACATGAGGAGGGCAGCAGAGCAGAGACTCCCCAGCAGCCTGTGATGCAGCCCATGGTGAAGCTGGCGACACCCTTGTAGCACATGGGGGTCCATGGTGGAGCAGATACCCAGTTGCAGCCTGGGGCGGACTCCAAGATGGAGGAGGGGTATGCCCTGAGGAGACTGTGAAGCCTGCACTTCCTTTTGTTAAATGGTTAACATGCTTCCTGAAGAAAAAATAAATAAAAAAGGCCAGGCCAAGCAGGACTTAAGGGTAGTACAACCCAGACACTATTTCCAATAGGCTGTTTAGATGAGAACGTCCTATTTTGGAGGTAACAAAACTTAGCCATCTGAATGCAAGCCATGTTGTGTAGGTTGGTAACAGGGCTTGCTAATAGTCAGGGACACATTTTAGTTACTTACTCAGACAGTGTTGTTGCTTATGATAAAATACTAACCTAAATTTCTATTGAAAAATTTTACAAAGGGCATTTTATTCTTTACTACCACTTTTTAAAGCCTCAGCTACAACAAATTAATTTAGCTTCTCAACAGTGTCCATATGCACCATCTAAACCTTAAGTCAATGGCATAACAGCTTTCCTGTAGACTTACCACTTCAAACACAGCAATGGCTTTTTGTTTTTAATTCAGTCTTGAATTCCTTATTCCTCCTCTAATCCATTCTACTTTACCTTACTTATTGCAACAATATCCTCCTTTCATTAATTACCCAAGTTCATGTCCAACTAATTATCCAGCATGACCATCAGCTCCTTTCAGAGTTACTAAACTACTGAATCATGTCATACCTCCTCTATCCTTACAGTTCTGGCTTGTATTCAATGTTTCTGGAAGGAAGAATGATTTTTATTTTCTTCTCACCTCTGGGTAAGGTTGGAAGCTTCTCTTCTTAAAACTTTTGGCAGCTTGTGAGCTTCCCAATTTTTAAAGCCTTTTTTACTTTTTCCAGTATCGTATTTGATCAGGTATTCCCATGAAGATAATATAATTACATTGCTGTCATATATAATGGGTTCAGGTCTGACTTTTACACTCCCAGGAACTCTAAGCTAGAACTCAAGAGGATAATTTTGTCAGTCTGTGCTGTGCCATGTAAATCTAGTAACTGAGACAAAAATAATCGAGACCCCAATCCTCCAAAGGTATGTCTCCGTATCACACTTCGTTTCCATGAAGACATTCAAACTGCCACCATCACTTCAGGGCAAGATAATTGCTTACAAATAGCTCTTGCCTCCCTATGTTCCCAGAGCCTGGGAATTCCACAGGACTGAATGAAAATGCTTGCAAACAGTGCAATTTAACAATTTAATTGATGTTCTGAAAAGGTTTTGTATATTATTCCCCTCCCAACCCCCACAGGCACTGTGTTTTAAAATAGTGTGCATAAACTTGTTGTTTTGTCTTTTTTACCATAATGGGAACATGAATGCTTTCACTGTGATGATAAGAGCAAAAGACTTTCACTACTAGCACTAGCATCATTTGTCATCTAGGCAGCCTTACTAACCAGTAAAATATAAATGTGGATATAAATATGGGACACTTGACCCCAGAATTCACCTACATTAAGGAGCATAAAAGCCATACTGCTACCACAAAGGTACTTTGAGTTCTTTCTCTCGTCACTAAATTCCTGGGGAGGAAAGATTTTACTCTTATAATCCTTGTTTGTACATGATATTCATACACATTGGACAATACTTCTAACTTGATAGAAAGGGTTAATTTGTTTCCTCATGCATCCCTCCCTATATGTGTATAATATATTTTGAGATGGTTCTATCTGAGTCTTTTTGCTGTTCGCTAAAAAATTATTTTTGTCTTGGTCTTAGAGGTGCTTTGGGTTTGGCTTTTTTGCCTCTCTTAATATTTTTGACTATCTGTTAGAGTAATCTTGAGTTCTTTGACTTCCAGAAGACATATATTATCCATTTTACTCCTCATATGTATGGTATACTTTACCACCTTGTATGCTCACAGTTCAGGACTGGGAAGCAAATGCAACTCCATAAATAAATTGTCACCTTCTCAGGAAACTATACAATGTTTTATCTAAAACCTCTGCAAAATTTTCTTATGGACACAAATTAGCCCAGGAAAAGAATTTAAACATAGCATTTTCTATATAGTGCTGCTTTTATATTATCAGGCTCCACAAATTTAATTTTAAGATGCAGCCTATTAAATAAGAGCACTGAGGCAACTCCTCCCCCTTTTTAAATTGAGAATCCATTTGGCATTTCAATCACTTTTCCAGTAAGAATATAATTAATTATTACAATGCTTTGCTGCTTAATGTTTCTTACAGAATCCTTTCTGAAACTTTTTGTAAGCCTCTCACAACTTCAAGAGTTTTTATTAGCAGAACTGTGCTGATCTCTACCATATGTACACCTACCATTTTGCAACTTTTCTGAATAGCATTAGAAAATTTTTAAATATAAGAATATTATTATTATGTAACACCAGTTCTGTTGATTCATTTTCCAAATACAATTCTTTAAATTTTTGGTATTTCACAATTTTTTTTCATTACTTCACCCATAGACTTCAGAACTAACACTATGCTTTATTTTTGTTTAAAAGTTCACATAGAAATTGCTTAGACTCTAAAATGGAACCAACACTTCATGTTTAGCTTGATCTTATGTAATGCAGAATATTTCTAGTAGTCCAAAACTAGTGTTGCTGCATCTTTCTGAGGAGCAGCACTAAAGCATAAAATGTCTTAAGTCCTGTGCAACCACATCTCACAGAATGGAGACAGGAAGGAATCAGAAGAAAAATTATTTGGAGTTCAAATGATTTGGAAATCCTGCTTGGTCCAGAATAAAGAAGGTTTCCTATGTTCTGATCCCAGGGTTACTGAAGTCCATGGGAGTCTTTCCAAGGACTTCAGCGGGCTTCACAGGCTCTGCCCAGGTCCTGCTCCTCCATTTGCAATTTTGCATATAATAACAAGCTTCAGAGATGAATAAAGGAAACAGGAGCACTGTATTCTCACAGAATGAAGTTGTGAATGCTCCATCCCTGCCAGTGTCCAAGGCTGGGGTGGACAGAGCCTTGGGTGACATAGTTTAGTGTGAGGTGTCCCTGCCCATGGCAGGGGTGTTGGAACTCAATGATCTTAAGGTCCTTTCCAATCCTAACTATTCTATAATTCTATGAACATAATAGTTTTAACCACAGTTTTACACTGCAAACATGAATGAGTGCTTGCAAGACGGGTGGCTGTAGCCTGTACCCTTCAGACGTCTATATTTGCTTGGGGAAACATTAAATGGCTGAGATGGTCCAAGGAAATTTAAATATGTGGAACTGCTCTTGAGCCACAGTTTTTAGAGAAGGAATGTGCATACTCCCTAACAATATGCAGTGCTTTTTTTATTTTGTACTTGAGCAGGATTCCCTAGATCTCTAGAGATTTATGGGACAAAGAAGGAAAAAACGTCTTTATGTCTGTCCCAAAACCTTGGTGCTCTGCTAAACCGTTCACAGGCTTTATTTCCAAAGTGAATGTTATCTTTTAGTTGTCATCTAAAAGGGAAAACTTTCACATAAATAACTGAGATGGAAAGTAGCATGACTGTCCTGGGTTCAGCAGTCATTTTTCTCCTTCTTAGTAGCTGGTGCAGGGCTGTGATTTTGACTTTCGGCCTGAAAACAGCACTGATAACACCGATGTTTTCAGCTGCTGCTCAGTGATGTTTGCTCTGACCAAGGACTTTCTGAGCCTCATGCTCTGCTGGGGAGGAGGGGAAGCCAGGAGGAAGCAGAGACAGGACACCTGACCCAAACTAGCCAAAGAGGTATTCCATACCACAGCACGTCATGCCCACTATACAAACTGGGGGCAGTTACTCAGAAGGGCTAGATCACTGCTTGGGTCGGGCTGGGTATCAGTCGGTAGGTGGTGAGCGGTTGTATTCTCTTCCCGTGCTATTTCCCTTATCATTATTATTATTGGCGGCAGTAGCAGTGGTTTGCGTTATACCTTAGTTACTGGACTGTTCTTATCTCAACCCGTGGGAGTTACATTCTTTCAATTCTCTTCCCCATCCCTCCCGGAGCAGAGCGGGAGTAAGGGGTGGGGGGAGTGAGAGAGAGACTGCATGGCTGACTGGATTTAAACCACAACAATGACCTACAGATAAGAACTGAAATATTGGGATGATAAATCTTTCCTTTCATGTTAACAAATGAACAAAATTAGCGTTAGTCCAGCACTACGAAGAGGCTACGAAATATGCAAACACTAGAAATGAAATATATGGATTTATTTCTCTATGTGAAAAATTGTGTATGTATCAAACACAAAATGTATTACCAAGACTGCCCTGAGTGACACATGCACACAGTTCAGCATGTCAAAAGCTGATTATTTTTATTTTTGCATTCAGTGGAACTTTTTTAATTCAGTGATTTAGGATATTCAAAGTTACTATTTCAATGGTAACTGTATTTGGTTACCCTGCTAATAGCTGACCACGACTTCTGAATAGTATGCCAGATAAATTTAGGAGATAGGTCAAAAAAAAAAGTATTATTCTTATTGAAATTAATAGGTTGTTAATAAATTCTTTTTTTAATGAAAAATCTTTTAAGTGATTGCATTGCTATCTGCTGAATGTAATACAGCTTTAAGCCAAAATAGACAAATATATAAATAATACCTATTACTTGTGAATTATACAAAATACATATCCTACATGACATGTAAGATCAAACAATATATAATCTACTTGTCCCAGCAGTCTTTTCAAATCCCATCACTTTAAACAGTCCCAGTGTGTAAGTTCCACTTTGGTTAACCTGTCATGGCATTCTCTTCCAATTCCGTCAGTGATAGAAGGTTGTTAGTGATAGGACAATTAGACTTGAATATTACAATGGGGTTAGAACAGGTGATTCCTTAGAGAATACACTAAAAATTAAATTGGTGATACTGGATCAAAACTAATTTATCTTATCCAACATATTGTCTTTGGATAACAGAAGATGGTTTCAAGTACAGGGTCAGGACTGCAGAATGGCAGATACGCTTTTTTTTTTTTTTTTGTACCTACATTAGCTTTCATCTTGGCTATAATGGTTAATAACTGACACAAGTGTTGCTATTAATTATTCCTATCCTGGAGAGCCAATCAGTGGTATCTCTAGGAGGTTTATTCAAGCTGCAGATGACATCAGGATACATCAAAGCTGCAAGCACATTAAGATGGCCTCATGCCAGGCCAGCTTCAGTCTGGTAGGGATCTTTAGCTCCAGCAATGTGTTAGATTCAAGAGCAGCTCTGCTCCAGAAAAAAAATTGCCTCTTTTGCGTAGCATCACAACTGGCATAATAAGCTGTGTGAGACTGGAGCTAATGCCATGCAAAACACTGTGTCCTGGAAACTGGAGCTTGGGAAAAAGCTGTACAGAGCCACAGCTGGCTATCTCTGCATATGATCAGCTAGGGTCCAACAAGGCTTATTAGCTTCAGTTAAGTACTAGTGATAACACATTATCTCTTTCAGAAACATTTGGATGTCTCTGCTCTATAGACAACAGAATTCTGTTTACTGGAAGGGCTTTTTAATCCTAGGGAAGTGTCACATGAATGCATGGAACCAGCCTGGATCCAGCACTACATCGGAGCTAACAAGCCAGCTTTGAAAGTGGAAGGCTTTGAAGCATGGCGTAGAGTATTTCTGCAATAATTAGCTCAAAGCCAGTGCTGGACCAAACCAGTTCAAGCCCAGTGTGTCATGAGAACTGACTTGGTGCAAAGATATTTGGACATCTCTGCATGCTTCTAATGCAATACCTTGCTTATCCACATATTTCCACTGCCTTGGGATGACAGACCCCACTTAGTTTTAATATATTTTTTTCTTATTATTGGCCATGCTGTCATTTAATACAATGCACAATGTAATTAATATTTCACTGCAATTATGACATTCATAATATCTCCTTATGTAAAAGCTCTATTTTTTTTTATTATGTTAGCATCAAAAGGTACTACCTATTTCCTCATAGTCATAGCTGGTTTTCTCATAAATTATGCATTTCCAGTCACTGTATCCTCATAAAATAACAATAGATCCTATTTCAGTGTGACATAAAATTTAAGTTTTGTGCACTCATTTTGCATAGGCATAAATTATTTTTATATATTATACCAAAACTGGACAAACCTGTGAGATAATTTGATGTACGCTTGGAAGTGAATGTTAAAGCTTTCTTTCATGTTACATGTTGTGGCATCTGCTCTTGTATTGAAAATACAGTAGCCAGATGACACAAAGTATGAAACTGGTACAAACTCACTCTGTTGTTTTGAATTAGTTAAAAAATATGGAGCTAAGTTTCCTTTGGCAGACTCTGTGCTGAATCAAGCATACAGTTTTCATGAAGCATAATGCTGGCATAAACACATGTCATGTCATATGTCATAAACATATGTCAGTTTACTCACAGGTAAACTTTTTTTAGGATAAACCTCTATTCCCAGTTGTGCATGAAAATGTAAAGAGAGAACACAGTGAGAAAAAAAAAAGATGCATTTTGTATCTTAATCTACATCTATATTTGTCAGGCTTTTTTGGTTTTGTTATTACCGGTTATTACATCCACAAGTTGCTCACACATGTGAGCACTGGCCACAGACAGTCAGACAAAAAAATCCACCTCCCTACGATGTATTATCTTCAACAAACACACCAGAACATCTTCAGCAATTCTGCTGGTACTTTTCCTCCCAGCTTTTTATTTATACCCTTAATTTCTGAAGCCCCAGAGTCACGGATTTCCTCAGCAAGCTCCCCTGAGCATTGTGGCTAGCCAGCACTGGATGGACAGTCTGCACAGCCAGGGACATAGCAAGGACAAGGAAGATAAAAAAGGAGGAAGGACCCTGGATGCTGTGGGGTCTACTTCAATCCTCATCATGTCAAGCCTGCAAGGAAAGCAACTCTGGGCGGCATTCCTTAGCCTCATGGAGCAGCAGATATTGTCAGGAGTTCTCTGCTCCTTGCCCCACTCTCAAGCCTGGTATTTTCTTTTCAATGCCTGGGGAAAAAAAAAAAAAACAACAGAATAAGCTTCTCCCTAAGACTCTCCCATCCTCCAGCTGTTTTCAGCTCAGTGGATTTCCTGAGTGTGCAGTTATTAAGGCTTTGTTCCCTTCCCCCCACCTTCTTGAATTAAATGCTTTGCTGAGATTTTTACTGCAAAGAAAACTATGTTGCTAAACTTCTTTCTGAAGAAAAATTTACACTAATTTTCTGCATTAATACTTCTATGATCAGAACACAGCAGGTCTGCCTCTTAAGAAACACAAATTATTTTTGTTTCAGTGCGGCTGTGATCGGAGCACACAGTGAAGTGAGTTGGCACCAACAGCAAGAGACAGCTATCTTACAAAGCCAGATAAAGCCTTGAGCACATAGTGGGTGGGTTTGTTTCAGCCAGCAAGATGGCAGAAAGTCCTGGAGAAGAAAGCTGTGCTGTGCATTCATTAGCCTAGCACAAGTCCCACCATGGAGACACAACTCCCTCCTGTACTATGGGTAGCATTCAATTGATGCTTTCATGGTCCCAAGCTCAGTGCCTAGAACCTGCCAGCAATGATGTACTTGTTCACCTGTGTGTTTGATGGCTGTACCACTGAACCAAGAGAATGGCAAAAGAGTGTGGTAAGGATAGTCCTATCTACACAGGAATGTGTTGTCTAGTATTAGAATTAAAACAATTAAAACTAAAATAAGGAGAGGAATATCATTTAAAAGGAAAACAGAGGCATATTTACCATCCTGCATATTAGTAAAATGTTCAGTCTTCTCATACACAAAAAATGTAGTGGACATAGTAGTTCCCATACCTTGAGAAACATGCTAACAGTCAGGCACCTGGGGTATTTATGTCCCAGCCTCCAACTGCTTTCAGCTCAGGGATTTTCCTGAGTCATGGTTTGCATGTATCCAGCCTGCAAACCACTTCTTTCTCATGAACCTGCATGATATCCCCTGTAATTCGTGGCAGTAGATTACATTATTCGTCTGGAGGCTGCTTATTCTGGCAAAACCTTGCTTCTGCTTGTGCATCTCCCTCTTCTGCTCTCCAGGCCCCTTTCCAAAGGAAGCAGACAGTACCAACAAACCTGCTGTTTACACACCAGTGCAGCAACACTGGCAAAAGCATAGCGTGCACATGCAGCCTGATGTGTTCTTACAGTAAGGACTTTCCACTCAAAAGGAAGCAACTTTATGGTGTTTTCCCTCGTTGCAGTAGCAGTACATGCTCTTTCCTCAGCACTACATGAGCAAGCAGGCGGCTGAACCCCTCATCATCACCCCGGTCGCAGTTCTACAGACGTTTTTGACACGCAAACTCGCTCCTCCAGTGCCCTACTTCAGCCCGAGACGTGCTCCCCCAGTTTTAAAAGCCCAGCTCCCTGCCTCCCCCTCTTAGGGCCCTTCTCGGCAGGGGAGGGACAGAGGGACGGGGGGAGGGGCGGAAAAAATGCCGGGCCGGCCTCGAGGCCTCGCACCGCCCCCCGCCCTCGCCCCGGGAAAGTTGGGGGAGATTAGGGACGGCCCTGAGCCAGCTTTTTGTTGTAAAAAACGTTTCGCGCTGCCTATAAGGAGCCCGCAGCTGCCCGGCGCCACGGGAGGTGGGATTTCCTTTCCATTGTCTGCTGAGCCCGGTCCGCTTATCTGCGGCGTCAGCCGCCGCGGGCGCCCGGGTCGGGTGCGACGTGGACGTACCGGACACGGGACACCCGCGACAGGGCTTCTGATAGACATCAAACTGAACCAGAGAAACGCAAGAGTCGGGCCTAACCAAGACCGCTAGTTGGCCTTCAAGCCTGTATATTAATGAGGATTAAGAAGTCTTTCCCATGCAGACAAAAGTAAATCAAAACGACTAAAAAATGCATCTTTCTTACTCTTCGTTGTGCAACCTGAAACCATATAATGCAGTCACCCAGGAGAGTTCATGAGGATATCAAAATCTTTCAAACAAGTTCCACAAACTCCCATATGTAAGCTATATGCCTGCCTCTCTACACTTGATTTAATTCACTGCCTGCCAGCTCGGAGGAGGTAACGTGGATGGGGCTGCAGACACTCCCTGTGTGTTTGCTTTAGTATGCCTTGTTCTTTCCAAAATCAAATATTTGTATCCTGAAACAAGTATTTGGAGACGTTCCAGAGTAGCCGTTACAAATATGTTAAGTGCAGCAAATTGTTGGCAATCAACAGACTCCAGGTATAAACCTGTAAGGTAGGCAAACCATAAGGCTTCCACCCTGCATTTGCTTCTGCATTGATGAAACTGTGGCCTAAATATTTATTTGGCAGCTCACTGTGGGTCCTGAAGAGATAAAGAGCTAAAACCTCTATGCTGAAGATAGCTGAACTTTTGCCTTAAATAAATATTCACGTTGGTAAGGAGAGGGCACTGTGGCAGAGTAACAAACCTTTTCACTAAAGAGCCTGAGGCTGCAATTGGAGCTCTGTTTTGGAGTTAGGGCATATCCCCCCTACTGACCCAGCTGTAGGTGTACCTGGCTGTCCAGGCTGAAGAGTTAAAGACGGTTACGTACGCTTCTCCTCTGCTTGCTTCTGGATGCAAAGATCAATGTTCCTTAACCATGCCAGTCTAAGCAGAGCTGTTAGCTTGACTGCATGATAGAAACAGTAGAAACAATAAGGACCTGAACATCTTCTATTTTTTTATTTTCTTATATCAATATAGCTCAGATGCCATTTGTACAGAGGAGGTTTCAAAGAAACCTAAGACAGCCAAGCAGCAATATCCCATGGAAACTTAGCATATATTTCTACCAAACTTCTTTTGAAAATTACATGCCTTAATGAAATCAGAGCCAAATATCACGACTAAGTGCTTAACATAAGGTAGCCTTTTTGTAATTATACTGGTGGTAAATCCCGTCTTAAAGAATTGCCTGTAAATTTCATTTGCTCTTTATTAATATAAGCAATATAATGCAATCAATAAATTATAGTCCCTCTGTTTGGTATCTGACCAACCCCTCAAGCACCCTTTCAAAGCAGATTACCAGCACTTTCTTTCCTATTTATTTTAGATAATGTAAAATGTTCTTTCATATTTAAATACATAATAGGAGTAAAGCTTCATCACCGCTCTGCAACTAACTGTTATTTGCATTTTGTTTTTTAAAAGAGAACATAAAACCCTGATACAGCAGTCTCAAACAAAATGTGGTTTTACACACTAGTAGAAATTTTTTTACTAAACACACTGGAGAAACTTTCACTGTTCAGTGCGCAAACTCTGTTACATCTTTGACTCACTGGGCACAATGGATGCATCTTTTTCATCATCAGCAGTCCAAAACTATTTTAGTAATAGTGATGACTACTCATATGACTAAAATTATTTGCATGCATAAATGTTTATAGAATTAAGCTTACAGTGTATTTTAAAAAAGTATGCCATATTTCTAGTCAGGATTAATTAATTCTGAAGTGTGTTACTTTTTCATTCCTGACATATTTCAGAAACTTCATAATGCATTTGCCTAGACATGTATTATTAATAATATTTATCTCATAGTCCCTATAAAATGAGGATAAAATGTACAAATTTTCTTGCTACTTACATATATATCCATGCACCTATAAAGTTCCATATTTCATGTTACTGGGTATCTCTCAATCCTGCAGTGAAAGCATGGTTAATGGTTGGACTCAAGGATCTTAAAGGTCTTTTCCAACCTAAATGATTCTATGATTCTCTGATCTACAGCTTGCAACATACTGCCAACTCTGCGACACAGCACTGATTCTGTATGTTCTAGTTTCTGTTGTTCAAGGTGAGTATCTACTTTCAAAAACATTATCCAGAATTTCTCCGAGTTGGACTTCACGATGGGAGGAATTTGCATGTATCAGGGCTATACAAGTGGCCCATTTTCCCCTGCAACAAGATAAGGTCCAGACCTAAGCATGTGATAAAATACATATATAATAAATAAAGATCCGTTTCAAATGTATTATTAAAAAAAAAATAATAAAAGAAACAAACAGCAACTCCAGAAGACACCACTAGAGTTCTCCTTCTCCCAAATATCCCTAGCACCATCCTAAACCCTGTTTACCCCAGAAACCTGAACTGTGGACAGACAGAAGAGGAGAGAGAGAGAGAAAATTCAGACACAATAAAACTCTGAGGGGAAAAATATGTGGAAGGAGGAGGCAGCAGCGGCCTGGGGAAGGGATTGAAAAGTTTCCCCTGGCTTAACTTCTCCCCCCCTGCAGCAGCAGAAGCAGCGCCAGCAGCACAAGGTGAGAGAGACTTTAAAGTCTGGGGAGGAGGGGTGTGTGTGCGGGAGGGGGGATGAATTTACAGCCCTGTGGATATTTCTGTGTCTGCCTCCCTGGCTTTGGGGTGCGAGAGACGCCGTGTCTCATGCTGGGTGGATTTTTTTTTAATATGATGGAGGATTATAAACATGGCGCCTTAAAAAAACTACAAAATC
>WYDI02096762.1:0-91533 GCA_009867235.2 Psittacus erithacus | reverse complement strand
CTGTATTCTTCCCAGGCTGCCTGTCCTTGCTTCCACCTTTTATAAGCCTCTTTTTTCCTTTGAATTTTCCTCAGCAGTTCCTTATCCATCCAAGGATGTCTCCTGGCCCTCCTGCTGCACTTCCTTCTAGTTGGGATGCAACACCCCTGAGCTTGTAGTAGGTGATCACTGAATATCAACCAATAGTCGTGGGACCCCCTGCCCTGTAGGACAATAGTATACATATTTAATCATAGAACAGTTTGAGTTTGGATATAAGTTAGATTGAATATAAGGCAGAAATTCTTTACTGTAAGGGTGGTGAAGCACTGGAATGGGTTGCCCAGGGAAGTTGCTAATGCTGCATCCTTGGCGATGATCAAGGCCAGGTTGGATTGAGCCTTGGGTGACACTGTTTAGCATGAGGTGTCCCTGACCATGGCAAGGGGGCTGGAACCAGATGATCTTAAGGTCCTTTCCAACCCTAACTATTCCATAATTCTATGAGTTGGAAGGGACTTTAAAGCTCATCTAGTTCCACAATCCCTGTCACAGGCAGGGGCACCTTCCACTACACTGGGTTGCTTCAAGCCTCATTCATCCTGGCTTTGAACACTGCCAGGGACGGGGCAGCCACAGGTTCTCTGGGCAACCTGTGCCAGTGCCTTACCACCCTCACAGAGAAGAACTTTCTAATATCTAATATAAATCTCCCTCTGTCAGTTTAAAGCCATTAATCATACCCCTGATGATGGTTGCCACCAAGTTCTTCAGAAGAAAGTATGATACCTTGCAATTTTTCAGGCTTATTTACTTCAGGAATTACTCCAAAAAGCAATTCCTGTTAACTGCAGGAAGCAAGACACCGCTCTCCAAAATAAATATGACTTTTGTAAGGTGGAAATAATTAATTCTTTTTGCAAAATTAGATCATGATCACCTGTCGTCAATTTGGAACAGTTATGCTGTTTGATGTTCCCCTGTTTTTGTAACATAAACAAAATTCTGTTGCAGATGAGGTCCAGCATGGACAGAGACTGTTCTGGCTCCAACACCAAATTATCACTCTGACAAATGGAACTGGTAACAACTCTCGTACACTGTTTTTGTGGAGGAAAGTGTATGAGTTATTACCAGTGACAACAGGAAAGTTGCTCCCACCTGCAGCTGCTGTCAGCTACACCTCTCGACAGCAGACAGGCTTTCATGCCTCTTCTGGTATAAAATCAGAGCAACTAATGAGGGACAAACTTCACATTACGATTTTTTGTTTTTTCCTGGAAGAATTAATGAGAGGAAATTAAAGCTTCCAAATCATGCTGCCAGATATGTTTGGAGCTGACTGTTATTCCCCTACTGCAAGTGGCAGCCTTAAAGCTGAGCTGTGAATTTGCTTTGCAGTGAGTTGGGTACATTAATGGTACATACCACAGTTTTGAAGTCACTGCTGTCAAATCAGGAATTCAGAAGAAGCTGAAGGCAATTCCTTGGAATAAAGTTGTGAGGACAGAAATAATGCAAAATGTGCAAGTTGAAATAAAATTCACAGCTCACCGTAGACACACTCAGCATGTTAATGCCTCAACTGTTCTGTTCATTTGCTACCTGTTTTCAGGGCCCTGAGGCATACACTATCAAGGCATAACCCAATGTAATTTAACCTGAAGTCTTCAAATGTTACATTTGCTGCAGAACTGTTCTCGAGAAAACACTTCTCTGAAATTTCTAATTATTTAGAAATCTAAGCTGTGAACTTTGCTCTTTGGCATCAGGTTTATAAACCATTTCAGACACATCCTTTGTGAATCCTGAGCACAAAGACTTTAGAGGAGTTAAAAATCTGTAATTTCCACCTCCTAGAAACCAGCCATTCCCAATTGCAGTTCTTGCTCTCAGCCACTGACATGAGGCTCTCAAGACACACAGCAATGATACAGGCGTGAAGAGAGGGAGATGTTCAACCCACTGTTTGCATGGTCAGAAACAAGTCTGAAGAAAAGAGAAAATGTACAAGAAATGCCACAACATGGAGACAGCGTGGGCAGAGACTAAGTGCCTAATTATCCTCCTGCAAAGCATTTCAACACAATGCTCAAGTATTTTCATTTGAACCAATTAAACCTGAAAGAAAACACTATTACTTAAATTAATATAAGAAATCAATGTTAGAATTAATGTAAGAATATATAAAATCAATCATATAAAATCAAATGTTTAAATCAATGTAAGAATATTAAAAGGTGGTTTCCCTAAAATATTTGCTTGACCAAAAATAATTAGCTTTCAACAAAGCACCACGAGAAGTATTTGAGTATTTTCTTTGAATCTATGTCCAGACTTAACTGAGATGCCCCTTCCTCTTACCTTGCTGCAGTATGCTCTCTGAACAGTAGATTTAGATTAGCTATTAGGAAGAATAATATCACTATGAGGGTGGCGAGGACCTGGCACAGGTTGTCCAAAGAAGGGGGGCACAGGATGCCCCATCCCTGGCAGTGTTCAAGGCCAGTTTGGATGGGGCTTTGAGCAACCTGGTCTAGTGGAAGTTGACCCTGCCCGTGGCAGAGCAGTTGAAACTAGATGTTAGAATTATCCTTCTCACTCAAGCCATGAATACCATGAAGTCTATCCATAGCAGTGAACCTCCCTGACACTGGGTGAAAATGTAAATCCTGATATAAAATCCAGAGAGTGATAAATGGAGAGCAATAAATCAAAACTGTTCTTCAAATCCTAACTTTGGTGACAAAACAGAAAGCCCCCGAAAATGGCTTCTTCAACTTGCTCCTGAATAGCTCCCACTGCTGTGAGGCTGCAGACTGTCATGTATATTTTAAGCAAGAGAACATCACCAAATCAGAAATGACCATAGGGACATCAAACAACTAGGGAGGCTGGAGGCCTACCTGTTTTATTAGAGAGTCGGAAGGACACCATCTTGTCAGGGATGCTGCAGACATTCCTCACTGAGGCGATGCAGCTGTAATTCGCGTAGTCCTGAGGTCGGAGGTTCTTCAGCTTCAGGATCTTTGTTTCTCCCTGGGCATGCAAGAGTGAGCATTAGCAAGGGACCAAGGCAGAGGAGCAAGCAGGGATACAGGAAACACTAAGACTAGCTTTCAAAAGGCAAGAGGGAGATTCAGAGGTGGTTAATTAGAAGCAGATGTTGAAGTGGTCCAGAAAATATATTTTATTTAGTTATCTGAAAGAACAGTATCTGGCATAACCCAAAACTGTAGCTCCATTTATATATCAAAGGCAAAAGAAGAGCAGTGAGGGGGAAATTGGTTTGACAGAGTCTTTCATGTCACAGTGTTATTCAGGATAACATTTCTTAAGGTACAATCTGCATGATGAAAAAAATCACAAGGTACAGAAATCCTGCTGTTTGCCTTTGAAAATAAGTTGCTGATGGATTTTATTTTTAGCCAGCAGTGTAAATGATGGAGCAGGGACCTGAATGGGATACGTAATGAAGGAGTTCCTTCAGACACTATCAGAAGAGAACTGGAAAACATGACATTTTCCAGTACTGTGTGAAATGGGCACCTCAGAACCAGAAAGTGAGGTGAAAAAGTAAGCTGCTTAAAAATGCATGCAAAATCTTACAGCACTATTTGCAACAGGAGTAAGAAAAAGGCAGGAGTGTTAGATGCAAAACCCTGCACACACAGAAATGTCATAGAGCACAGCAGGGAGAAAGAATGCACAGGAAGCACAGCGAAGCACAGCAAAGCACAACAGGGTGTCAGGTGTGGGGATGCAACAGCATGGAGGGCTGCGAAAACATCTAATAAATCTACATGTACCAGTACTTGCACATTATTAATTCTAGCATTAAAATAACAAACTTCCTTAGGCTTTCAATCTCATCCTCCAGCTGCCCCATTTTAGGTCTATGCCTGTGTTTATACTGATAAGCTAAAAATGTGTTATGCTGAGACAAAGTTAAGGCACAACCCTGTCCCAGGGAGGAAGACACTCTGAATGGGCTCACAAAGCATCAAAAGGGCAAGCTTTGGAAAATTACCATTGTCATTTGTCCTGTTAAAACCGAACAATTTTTCATACTGCCACATCTTGAACCACGTATTGATTTTTTTTCACAATTTGAAATTTTGAATGGTTTGAATTTTTGCACAGTATCACAGGCCCTGTCTACCCAGGCCTACAAAAGTAAAAATCTAGTAGCTAGTGAAAATGCATGTATGGAACTAGCAAAAAAACCCAATACAATAAAAGAGAAAATATTAGCCAGACAAGAAAAGAAACAGTAGTTGAAATCAAGCTTGGTAGATGTTTGGAGCATGGGAACTGAAGTGATTTGTATATGTAAATCAGTCCCACAGAAATAATGAGATTAAAATTAAGCACATGCTGATTTAGCGTTTGCCTTTGAAAGGCTGCTCCTAAAGATAGAGATCCTGCTTTAAAAAGAGTTTCATCTGGGCTAGAAAAGGGACCAATCCAGGTTAGTAGAAACGCAGCTACCAAAGTCATTGAGTTTGGGAAAGACAAAGCGGCTACACCCCCTCAATTCAACCCTCAGCTCTACATTCCAAGTTGAACTTGTGGGCTGAGCTCACAATGGTGCTCTGGATCATGTCCACAGATTGCACAGATATATAAAAATGTATATATTTTCCTCACTGGCTTGGATAATTAGTCTAATTATGCCTAATTGCATAATTATTGTAAATACAGCAAATTTAATCTTGTAGTCAGGCTGTGCAATTACAATGTGCAATGAGGATGATGCAGACTCTTAGGAAAAAATTCAGCACCAAGATTTTGGGTTTGAAAAATTCAGTATTTAAAACACTCCTGCAGATGAGAATGTTTATGTTTGTTCAATTTTTTGCCCCACAGCAGCTAAAATAAGCAGCTGATGTCATCTGATTCATTGAAAAAAAACTGTCCAGAGTTCAAGAATTTAGCTGCATATGCCCAGTTTCCCAGGTGCTGTCTATGGGCAAGAAAAACTAGTCTTTTGAGAGTAAGTTCCTAAAAAAAATTAACTGCGCTATGATTTGTTTTCCTTTATACTTCATGTGATTTTCAGATTAATGATCCACCTTCAAAGCACTCAACAACAAAAAAAAAGCCACCTAAATATATATCTCATGATGCTCTGAAGTCAAATCCCCTCTATCTCTCTTCACAGCAGCTCTATTTGTTACCTTGTCATAAGCTGCACCAATTATGTAGAAATGTGCAGCAGACAATTATGACTCCTGAACTTTCAATTACATCTTCTCCTCTTCTAAACATATATCAGAACTCCTAGGCACACAGACAAGACACACTAATTCAAACTGATCTCCAAAAAATGTAAAAAAGTTATGGATAATCTATCAATTATCAACATGACATTATGATTTACTTGTTAATTCAGCCCAGACAGAGGTTCTAGGAAAGATGTTCCTAGTAGCCTAGAAATATATTTTTGAAATTGAATCTAATTTCATGCGACATATTTTATTAGTTATGTTCTTATTACATGATAGGGAAGCATTCCTGTATTGAAACAGAAAACAAAAAAGTTCCATGTCAAGAGTCTTTCACTTTTTAATTAAAACATTAAAAAAACCATTCATGTTCACACACTTGAATCCAAGGAAACAAGGCACAGATTTGTTAAACCGGGGCCATACATGTTACATTAAAAATAATCTCATCACATTTAGTAGACCAATAACATGACTATGTAATCTAATTCTCATCTCTGCAAGGTTCCAGGCTACACGTTTCTCAGTAAAATACCAAGCCACTGTAGCAATATAAAGCTGTCAAGTACAATAAAAAGAAAAAATGAAGGTGCTCTCAAATCATTAGCTAAAGATTATTTATGAAAGCTCCAGGTTGCTTTCTCCTATCAGAACCAAATTATCAGGCAGTTTTCACCTCTATCTTTATTGCTTGAGATTTTCCACAACACTTTTTTTGCCTTCCTCTTTTCTTATTTTTTTGATTTTTTTTCTTTTCAGACACCATCACACACTTTTGCCCACAGACAACAGTATATGCCACCTTTTCATTCCAAGACTGTGCAAATGTGCTAACAATAGATTAATCTGATCTAATCTGACAGACTCTTTTGACGGCCTAGTCTGTCTTCACGGCTGTGAGCGAGAGTAGGAAGACTTAAAAAAGCATCTCTTCCCTTTTTTGTCACCTGATCTTTTAAGTCTATAATTCTGTAACAAAAACTTATATTCAAAGAAGGGAAAGGCAGAATAAAAACAAACAAACCAACAAACAAAAAAACCCCACAAACAAACCTCCAAACAAAAAATCAAAACCAAAACCACAGGGAGTTGCCATAGAGTTTAGCCTTCTTGAAAAGCTAGTAAGCTTCTAGGCTGTAACTTCCATGCAGAATCCCTTGCATTGTACTGGAAAAGCTTAGGAAATAGCAGTCAAATCAGATGTTTGGGCTTGTAGTGCCCAAGCAAAATGACTTCAAAAGGGCTCCGGCAGACAGCACTCATCATGCATCTTCCCATAATTTCCTATTTCATAACTTTACAAGAAATAAAAGATATATTTTATATTAGGATGTCTTACAATAACATACGGGTGAATCTGCGCTGGGGTGTAGTTATCTGAAGGACATGCCCATTTACCCCCAGCACAACCCAGCAGGGATGTACAGGCAAATCCACCAAAGAATCTGGTGCAAGTAGCCTAAGGAAAGAAAAAACCCTGTACTTTCATTCTTACCTGGGTAAAGAAGGGCTCATAGATCTCCACTCCTTTATCAGACCCTTGCAGCAGTACCTCTTGGCCACGTCGCCAGCTGTACCGAACAGGTGGATTGGAGTTGGCAACGCACCTGAGAAACACTGTTCTCTCATAGTAAAACTGTTCTTTTGCTTCCCCAATGCTCTGGTGGACTGTTACTATTGGATCATCCAAATCTGGAAAGACAGAAAGAACAACCAAGATAAAGTCAGGCTTCAGTGGACTCTACAATGTTTCTGCAAGGTGAAGTGCATGCATCTCATTGTATACAAGACAACGTCAAATGAAGGCAATACAGCTGTCTAAAAGCCACAAACATAGATTTTCAGAGTTCTGAAGCAAAACTCAGTTTTAGAGATTTTTTTTTTTTTTTTCATCTACACAGCACTTACCACAACTGGGTCCTCATTTTTGACTCAGGCTTTTGGATGTAACAATATACATGATATCATATATGATAATGTAAATCATATTTCTGTTGTGTTTACACTAGTACTTAGGTTTCATCTGATTTTCATCTTTACCACTTGTTTCTTATGTATGATTTTAATTTAAATGTCTCTTAGACAAAATAGTTTATAAAGCTCTGGAAATAAATAGACTAATTTGCATTCTAATGTAGGATCCAGTGGAACATAGACCATGAGCATGCAGGTGTTTTCCCTTAAAGCAGCAATTCAATACAGCAATTTAATGCATGTTCCCTTCTTTTAGTTACATGCATTTAGTGCCAAGCAGGTAAATTCATCACAGGCTTTAGAATATACTTCTCTTGATTAAAATACGGGTATCATATAATTACCTCCACTCCATAAGCTCAAAGAAAATTAGATCCCCACAACTGAATTCATTCATCTTGTATAGGGAAGAAATAATGACAGCCCCTTGGAATGTGAGTACACCTAATTAATTAATTTGGGTTTTATTCCACCAGGAACACCCTGTTCACCAGGTGTTACTATTGTTTATTATGAGCTTTCTCGGAAAGTACAAATACATTGAAGAATGAAAAAAAAATAAAAAAGAAATGGCTATTTTTACTAAGTACTAGTTATAAACACTCAACCTCCAAACAACATGGTAAGGAAGTCTCTGGCAAGCTTTAGGGAGAAGTTACACTGCCCAGAAGGCTGGCAGCCAAGGGGAAGTTACTTCTTGAAGTCTAGCCCTTATGTTTCAATTGTACATCCAGCAGTTACAACACATGCGCTAGTGGTGTTACCTACAGAAAGTAGCAACAACTTGCCTAATTACACCTCTACTGATCTGGTTTGCAAGCCCACAGTAACGCATTCCCACAGGCAACTTGCTCAGCCTTTACTGAATTTTAGAACCTTATCAGCAGTGCTCCTTCTTAAAACAAAATATAAATAATGCTTTAAGTAGTGCTTAATTAATTGCTCATCCACAAATCTAATCCTATTTTTGCAGAGCCTTTTGCGACTAACTACTCAAATTCATCAGGGTTTTTTTGAGGCTGCGATTCAGTGAAATGCAGAACAAGGTGCTCAAAGCTAAGCATGGTCACCAGTGTCAAAGGGAATGTGGCCATGGACAAAGGCACCTGCACACCTGAGTCCCTCTTCAAAGGTGTTGAAAACAAGGACAGTTGTTTTGGGGTATGCATCACATGTGTTTTGCTCCTATGTCCTTTCCCCAAGCACCACTCAAACCCCAGTGTATTATGTGAGATGGACCATCACTATAGCAGTTCTTTAAAAATCCAGGGCTTCTGCAGTTTGAAAAACTAGACGTGAGGCAGAGGCACATGGAAACCCAGCGTTAACAAACTGGATAGATTAGCATGTTTCAAACAGCCACACTGTAAAGCAGCTTGCATTTAAAATTATTCTTTAGATGCTTATTTTCATTTGCATAACAAGAGCAAAGCTTGAGAGTCTCTTGATTAATTAGAAACAAAACATGTTCCAAAATGTGGAATAATTCAAGCAATAATACCTTGTAATGGTGCATGGATTTTAAGTAAATGTTACCTTCATTCTACTCAACAAAACATTTAATTTAATATCACAGAAACAAATTATGAAACTGTTGCTCCAAATTAGGATGGCATTTTCTAATAAGATTTCATTTTTGTTTTAAAGGTTATTTTAAATCACTGTAGCATATGAAAAGGGATGAGATTGCTGAAACATTATGTCTTCTACTCATGCACTAGAAAAAAAAACAAAAAGGAAGGAAAACAGCTTGCCTCAGTTTCTAGGGCAAAACACCTGTTTCCTGTAGTTTGATGAACAACAGAAGATTTCACACATAAATGCTCTCCAGGGTCTGCTTATTAAAGCACATCCTTGGACCACAAACAAGGATGACTGTTAGCCAAGAGCCTTCAACACCAAATTCATTGGACTGCTCCTCAAATTTTTCACCCTTAGGTAACAGTGAGTCCTTCTAGGTAAAACACACAAAGAGTTCAAGACTTAGCTTCATTTTGATGAAGTTACTTAATTAAGACTACACACACTAAATCACCTAAAGCCTAATATCAAGAGTTAAGGTGACTTTGAGGCCTGCCAGAATAAGGTGGCAATCAACACCCTAACACAAGGCAGTCTGAGGCTGACTGGACAGAAAACAGCTTTGCAGAAGAGGCTGTGGAGGTCCTGGTGTGGGTGCTGGACAGGAACTGGCTGACCACGTTCCAGGCTGCAGCAGGAGAGTGCAGTCAGCTGGGCTAGGAAAATGATCCTTCCCCTCTACCCCATGTCTGTGAGACAACTGAGGACCCTGTCCAGGTCAAGACATGGACGTACTGGAGCAAATGCAGAAAGTCACCAAGAGGACCAGAGAGCTGGAAGAGGTGCTGCAGAAGCAGAGGCTGGGTGAGCTGTGTTTGGCTAGGCTGGGGAAGGTAAGAAGAAGAGATATAATTTCTATCTTTGACTGACTACCAGGAAGTTACAGAGAAGGTGAAGGCAAACCCTTCTTAGAACTGCAGAGTAAAAGACCATCAGGTATAAGTTGCACCAAGATAAATTCCTCCCAGTTCTAAATGAAAACAAATTCGCCATGCAATTTTTACAAGGAGTCCCATGGAAAAGACAAGGGGTGATGGGCACAAGTTACTCGTGAGGAGATGCCTACTGTACAAAAGGAAAAATTTTCACAATTAGAACAATCAGCCATTGGAATAACCTCTCCAGGGAAGTGGTGGATTCCCTAACACTGGACACTGTTAAGATTCAGCTAGACTGGGTGCTGGGACATCTAGTTTGGGTCATGTTTTGTGTAGAAAGGGTGGACCAGATGATCCTTGAAGTCCTTTCCAGCCTGGGTTTCTATGATTCTACAATCAGACAAGTGCCCAGAGAGTTTATGGGGTACCTTCCACGGAGACATTCAAAGCTTGACTGGACGCAGTCCCATGCAAACTGATGTAACGGTGAAACTGGCCCTGGTTTGAGCAGGGGTTTGGACAAGAGATCCTTTCCATACCATGCTCCACGATACCATGAGCCATGATAATACCACTTGCTTGCAGGATCTGCTCTCTTGCAAGGGGTGCATGCTGGATGTGTGCAAACCCCCTCTGACACTTGGACTCCTTATCAACAGAGAGGAGCAGGCACCCTCTTTCAGCATGGCACTGTACTATGACGGGATGGATTGTGATTAGAGTATAAGGAAACTGGGTAGAGGACAGTGCTCTAGCCACACCACTCGACTTGGAAGGCAGATGCAGGGACTGTGAGAATGAAGACCTTAAGCGTGCTGTAGGAGAGAATCAGGTTCAAGACCCATCTTAAGAACCTGAATGTGCATAAGTCCACGGGACCTGATGAAATCCATCCTGAGGGAGCTGGTGAATGAAGTTGCTAAGACACTGTCCATCATATTTGAAAAATCATGGCAGTCAGGTGAGATTCCTGATGAGTGGAAAAAGGGAAATATAACCCCCTTTTTCAAGAAGGGGAAATGGAAGACCCAGGGAACCACAGACCAGTCAGTCTCACCTCTGTGCCTGGAAGGATTATAGACCAGATTCTCTTGGAAACCATGCTAGAGCACATGTAAAAGAACAAGGTGGCTGGTGACAGCCAACATGGCTTCATCAAGGGTAAATCCTGCCTGACCAATTTGGTGGCCTTCTATGACAGGGCTATAGAACTGATGGATAGGGGCAAAGCAGCTGCAGGTGCTGGGCAATGAGAAACTTAACATGAGCCAGCAGTGTGCAACTGCAGCCCAGAAAGCCAACCGCATCCTGGGCAGCATCAAAAGAAGTGTGACCAGCAGGTTGAAGGAGGTGATCCTGCCCCTCTACTCTGCTCTTGTTGAGACCCCACGTGGAGTATTGTGTACACTTCTGGTGTTTCTCAACATAAGAAGGACATGCAGCTATTGTAGCAAGTCCAGAGGAGGGCCATGAGGATAACTGGGCTGGGGCACCTCCCATATGAAGACAGGCTGGGGAAGTTGGGGATGTTCAGCCTGGAGAAGAGAAGGCTGCATGGAGACCTCATAGCAGCCTTCCAGTATCTGAAGAAGGGGGCCTACAAGGATGCCGGAGAGGGATTCTTCATCACGGACTGCAGTGACAGGACAAGGGGTGATGGGTTTCAACTTAAACAGGGGAAGTTTAGGTTAGATAAAAGGAAGAAATTCTTTCTTGTGAGGGTAGTGAGGCATTGGAACAGGTTGCCCAGAGAAGTGATAAATGCTCCGTCCCTGGAAGCATTTCAGGTCAGGCTGGACAGAGCCTTGGGCAACATGGTTTAGTGTGAGGAGTCCCTGCCCAAGGCAGGGGGATTGGAACTTGATGATCTTAAGGTCCATTCTAACCCAAACCATTCTATGATTCTATAGATTTAGACAAGTTACAAGAAGAAAGCTGTTCACTATGAGGGTGGTGAGACACTGGCACAGGTTGCCCAAAGAAGCAGTGACTGCCCCATCCCTGGCAGTGTTCAAGGCCAGGCTGGACGTGGCTTTGAGCAACCTGTTCTAGCGGAAGGTGTCCCTGCTCTGCATGGCAGGGAGGCTGGAACTGGATGATCTTTAAGGTCCCTTCCAACCCAAACATTCCATGATTCTAGGAAACATGAAAGAAATTTAAATTGTGAATGAAAATGTGGCAAGCTCTGACAAACCATTTCATAATGGTCAATTAACAGAAAATTTACACTGCAGAACTGATTTTTCTGTCAGCTAGAAAGATCTCTGCAGCTGCATCAAAGCAAAAGCAGCAGCACTAATAGGAGACAAAATAATGCTTGCAATTGTTGTGAGATTTCACCACATCTTCAACTGCCTGCCCCCCTGTTGGGGAAGGTTAGACAAATGTCTTACTAGATTGTTGTGTAAGACTATATTTTGTTCAGGCAGCGCAAGAGCTCCAAACATAACAAAAAATACGGTTTTTTTATAATACTGACATGGTATTCTGCAGAGTTATTACAATGCAGGCACACAACTCCAAATTCAATGCTTTTAGACAGGCTATTTTCAACTCACCTGATCTTGGTGGCATTAATACTGACTTGTGAAAGCTCCAGTTTCAATGTCTAATTGAACTGTTGCTAATTGATATTCAAATTTCAAAATAGACTTAGGAAAATAAACTATTTAAAGCTCTGTGCATATCTGTAAGTATCTGTGGGTGCTTCTTCCTGCCTAGCAGCACTGCGACACTCAGGGACTCAGCTATGGATTTCAGATATTGCACAGAAATTAACTTGGGAGGAGGAAACAGGAAATCACTTGAAGAGACAGGGAGATCTTACTGCCACGGAAAAAGATTTAGCATTGGGAAGCTCAACAAGATGAATTTTTGAAGTGCTTTACAAGAGGGAAAAAAACCTAAAAATTTAATTTTCATTTTAGGTCAATCAAATTATAAAGAGTTAACAGACTACTCATTCTTTAAATTAAACAGAAGTCATGGGTGTTGCTATGTAGTTAGTCTATTAATCAAAATGAAAATAATTACAGAAGTATGTTTTCCATAGAGGTTTATGCCACTATAAGGTTCAATTTTTCAGTCTTTAACCACTGAATTAAACCAAACAATTTCCAAAACCCAGATGGCACAGCCATGCTAAACTTCTGCATTGGAAGAATTCCCTTCACATATCCTTAAGCTCCCAAACAAACAGAAATCTCAGTATAAGCTGTTCTGGATCTAGTCATAAAATCATCATAGAATCATAAAAAGGTTTGAGTTGGAACGACCTTAGAGACCATCCATTTCCAACCCCCCTGCCATGGGCAGGGATGCCTTCCGCTAGACCAGATTGCTCAAAGCCCCATCTAGCCTGGTCTTGAACACTGCCAAGGATGGGACAGCCACAGCTTCTGTGGGCAACCTGTGCCAGGGCCTCACCACCCTTCCAGTGAAGAATTTCTTCCTAATATCTAATCTAAAGTGCACTGTAAATTGCATCAAGACAATCAGAGATACCGGTGCAGAAGATGTACAGAAGTGTGGCAGGTGCTATCCATGTCTTCTCCATGCTGAACAGCAACACACTGGAGGCATCTCACTGGCTCTGAGTAGGAAACATGGACCATCTCCTGCAACCCTTACCTGAGCTGCAGGAGAGTTTCACATACACAAACAGGAGCAGGATCACAGACTATATTTCCTATATTATCTCTTTTCAGCTGCTGGGACTACACAGCTTGCTGATCTCATTTGTTATTTAGCTGCCTTTGTCTTCAGATGTTCCAAGCAAGCAATGCTTGGAAGTCAGGATAACAATACAACATGCATCTGGTAAACCAACTGAAACTGCTTCAGCAAGACACCCAGAGAGGAGATAGCAGTGACGCACGTATTTAGCCTGACTAACTCATAAGTTATTCTTAAGTACAAAAGTAGAATGTTTTTCGTGCTATTTTCCTTATTAGGGCCTCCTTGACCGAACACAATCTATCAATAGTTACTCAGGTTTGAAGTGCTTTATGGCACTGTATTACATGAAGCAGTCACACATGATTCAGAAAATCCACAAGAATTCAACAAATACCTACTTCCTGCGTACCTATGGAAAGGATAACGAGCTATCTTGCATGCCATCTGTTACTACATGCCCTGTGGAGACACTAGAGCTTCAAACACGCTAGAAACAGGGGAGCAAGTTACTTGGAGCTCCACATAAGACATTTTTCCCTCTACAGCCCTTTAAAAGAGATTTATTACATATCTGCAGTGCAGTATGGCATGTGCACTACAGATACAACGGTAGAAAGCAAGAATCATTTACAAGTCCAGACACTATAAGAAAGCAAGACTTTCTTTGCTCCCACAAGCAAAGAGTGTGGCCCTGGGAGACCCCTGATGAGCTTATATTGATTTCCAATAGCATTTTGGGAAGATCAAATACATGCTAGAAGGTTGTTAACATGCTCAAACACAAAAGGACAAACAGAATGACCTTAGTAGTTAACAATACCCCGTGCAGCTCAAGACAATTTCTGCCTGCCATGCTTAACTGACAGCTGGATTCTATTAACAAAGAATTCAAAAGGAGAAATGCAACGAACACTTGGTGATGTAGTTTTACAGAAACATTTGCTTTATTCTTTTAATGAGGTTATAAGTACACCTGCTTGAAACCTGTATAAACTGTTCATCCGAGCACGTCCTAACCGCATCAGGAGGATGGCACAGGGCAGCAATGATTCTGTTTATCCAAGGACACTAAACTGAACCAACACTCATTATTTATGAAACTGAATTAGCATTGGAAACTCTGGACAGCAGAAACACTGGCACTGAGGGCTTTGCATTCATAGCACTTGCAGCAGAAAACAGCAACACCAACTACAATACCAAGTTTCTATATGCAGATGTATATGCATACACTAATAAAGTTCAATGGATTTCCCAAATAATGAAGAGTTGGATGCTCAAGCAGAATGATACACACCTATGAACTCCTAACAGGTTAACAGCACAAGACCGTACCCTGCACTGTCTGAAACAGATGCCAGCAAAGACCTCAGCACGATCCCGAAAGAGATGTGACTGCTGGGATCACTGTGTACTGTGAGAGTAAGAATATCATTTTCTTTCATACGTGTCAAAATGGTGACCTGAGCACAGGATCCTAATCTGGTGTCAGCCTTTGCTAAGTAACATTAAGAAATCAAAGGGCAAAGAAAAGAGCAACAGAAAATTACTTCTGTAGTAGAGAAAGGGCTTATGACTCCAGCTTGCAGTAAAGATGTAAAGAGCAAAGCACATTTACATTTCTCAGAGAAGACTCAGCGGTAACTTTATTATAGGATGCAAGCACCCCATGGTGGGAAACCAGCAGGTATAAAAGAGCATTTTTGGTCACCAGTAATATATACAACAAGCAACAATAGCTGGAAATTGAAGGAAGCCCAATTCAGATGGGAAAGAATCAGAGTTATATATTTGAAGATAAAGCAGTTGAACAGAGGAACAGACTACTTGGGCATATAGAGGATTCAATAAATTACATTCAGTATAAGAAGAGCTTCAAAAAAACCCCAACAAAACAGGGCTGTAAGATAAAGGAGGTCAAACTAGACTGATGTCATGGTCAAGTCTAACATTAAATTTTATTAAAAATATTAGAGTTGACTAAAGAATTCCAGATCATTATCATTTAATCAAGTACTCTCAAATCAAGAAACTGAATTATTTAAACTATCTTTTCATTCCACTTGCATTAGACTATATGGTAGTGCCAGCACACTTTGGTTCCCCACTCTGCTGGACATGGCTGTGAAAAATCGCTGATCAACCGTGACTACCCACAAGTAAAGCATGTAAGAAAAAAGAGTTAAAGCTACTTTTATACTGCAAGGATTGAAAGGACAGTTAGATAACAGCCAACAGTTATAAAAGCACTCATAACGTATGCCTCTGCTACAGGATTTTCACTTTCTACTGATTTATCTTCCTTTTATGAACTAAGATTCAGATATAAGCACACAGGAGCTGAACAGTCTTCAAGCAACACAACTTCTTATCGCAATACATACAATTGCTTGAGGAGGTATTCTGCAATAACTGCCTTGTTATTATCCTTGTTTTTTAAAGAGGTAACCTTGAGGGTTGTTTTTTTTTGTTTTTGTTTTAATTTTCTCTGTGCCTGTAAAGAAACAGAACAGAAGATTCCATTATAAAAGAAAAAAGGATCTTACCAACCACCCCAGGAGAAACAGGCATCTATACTAAAGGCCAAGTGCATTACACGTTACTTGCAATAATCATTACAAACAGGACTTTTTAACATTATAAGTAAGTAATTATTGGTTGAATAATCCTAAACCTAATTAATGCTTGCTCCTTTATATTTTAAAGGAAAGAAACTTCATTTTAAGTAATGAACATCAAAGTGGGTTAAGAAAGTCTACTTCTAGACCGCATCCATCTCCAGTTAATGGATTCAGTAAAATTCTTCCATAGACTACTCAAAAAGTTTAAAACCCTGTTAAAAACTACATTCTGAACATATCAAGTGCAAATAGTGCTCCCTTGGAGAGCAGAGGCACTTGATAACACCCCACTGCTCTCTTACTGCCTACTTCTGGATTTTGCATGTTCTGAAATGAGCACAGAAACATTTTACTACAGAAAAAAAGTAAAAAATTTGACAGTCAACTCCTATAAAACAGAAAGTGCCAAGTTTCCTCTCCCCTGCTCCATATATGTTCTGCTCTTCCAAGACCTCCATTTATTTTCCAGCCTTAAACTTTTTACCATTAAAAAAGTCAGTATACAAATCTCAACAGTGTTATGCATACATTCTCGCATTCTCTACTCCTAAAGAAGACCATATTTTTTCCCAGTTTTACTTGAACAGAATACAAAATATGCATTTTAGGGGAAGAGAAATAAAAAAGAAAGCCAAGACTCGAGGAAATAAATAATGGTGAGTGGATGACGGATAAAGAAGGGCACATAAGAATCTCCTTGGAGGCAAACGAAGATGGCAAATCAAATGAAATTATACCAAACAGGAAGACGAAAATGAACCTGCCCAGAATATTATTGCCCATGCCTGAACCCAGACAAGTGAAGTCATTCTGCTGACTTGAAAGAAAACCCTCAACCAGCTTAGGTTCAGAGCAAAGGCTAAAACCCCATCCATCCTGAAAGGAACCTTTAGGAGTTCATCTCCATACTGACAATGCCCATCAGTTTTGCATCATCAGCAAAAACTTATACCACAACATTATTATAGCATGTAAATGCAGCTGAATCCCAAAAAGCAGTTAAGATTTGCTTCCTGAGATACTTGCATTTGACTGCTCATCTGCCAAACCTCCCTTCCCCAAAATCTTCTGAGCTATTTAGCTTTTTTGCAAACTTTCAAATGAGGACTGAGATCCCAAGGATAATTAACCTCCTGCACATTATATAAAATTGGCGTATGCCTGTGGGGAGAAGCGGACACTGGAGCAAGGCTTAGATTAGCTCAGGAAACGCTGCACTGTGAGCTCATCATGGGCAGCAGGCATGCAGTGAGCATGCTGGCCCCAGGTACCCGGTACCCATGGGTGCTTTCTGTAGTCAGTCATCACAGAGATATGGGAGACTACAGGGAACAGCAAGCCTTAGGGAGACATTAAAGAGCTGAAGGTGCGGGGAGGAAGAACACAAATCTATAGGAATCTAAGTTTTATTAATTATATAAATTCTGTATAGTCATGCAGGTGGAGGAGCTTGAGATGTTTGGTCCAGTTCTTCTGCAGTGATTCTGGTAGCCCTGTATGTGAAGATTCCCAGGGCTGAGCCTCTCCCTGCACCTTTAGCTCCTCAGATAAGCAGCATCAACTGAAGGAGTGCGTTTCTGGCTATTGCGAGACAATCTTACACTAAATCTCTCCAGAACAGCAGCAAAACCTCACCTTCTTGAGAAGCTGCCTTCAAAACAAACATATGCTAGGGAAGTTTTCAGACACTTAAGAGTTGGCAGCAACAGCAAATTTGAAAGACATCATAAGCCATAAACAGTGCTTTATATAATCTAGACCTATTTCTATTATGGCTTAAATCAGATTCCTACAAACAGACTGAATTTTCTAGCCATTAATATGGTTTATCTTTCCACTCAAGGAATATTTACAGCATCAATTATTTTGAATCTCATCTGGCATACACTCATCTCAGACTGAACTGACTACAGTTATTATCTTGTGTTAGAGACACTTTTAATTTAGAAAAGAAACAGCATAAAGGGCATTCAAATAACCTTATAGCACTGTTACTAGTTTATTTTTTTTTCAAGGAGGAAAATAAATTCTGCATACACAATCAGGTAATACTATGGAATTAATACTGTGTAATTAATTGTAAGCTTTTTTCTTTAGTTAGAAGATACTGATGTCACGAGTATTATATTGAACAAATTCTGGAAGGTACTTCCTCAGCAGCTATTCAGGGATAATTAAACATCATTGAAATGAGCTTGACATGAAAATAAAAATCTTCCTTGGCTGATCTTAATAGAAATTTTGCATTTCTATTCCTGCAAGCATGCATATTTCATCTTCACTTCTTGATTTTCATAAGCAAGGTTGTCAGTAAGAATTAATCAGTTATTTTAGCATGTTTACTGTAAAAGGTCTATGTCTTTGGACACCCAGAAACAGCAAGGAGGTGGTCCTGTGGCCACTCTCGCTCCTGCTGACCAGCACCATTCCCTGATTATCTTGTTTACTGTCCACTTCAATCAATTATCTCTTTTTTTATGCAAACTCTGTCTGTCAGTGTTCTGTGCTAACACAACCCCTAGAATTGTAGTTGCAGTACCGTAAGTGTAGTATTCTCATGATAATATGCATCCATACTTGACAAAATCTTACAGACATATTTTAACCTGACAGAAAATAAACCCACCTGCCCCTTTCAGAGTATCCCTAATCCAGTAAAACCTTTATCAGAACTGCAGAGAGAAAAGCGTAACTCAGTGCCAGCAACGAGTGGACTGCAGCCACAGTCAAACCCCTGCCCCCATCACCCACCCTCCAAGAACCCATCCTAGAACGGACTATACTGGGCAGCCATGCGGTCAGGGGCTCTCCCTGGTGCTCAGTTTCTGAATCACACAGCAGATGACAGAACATCAAACAAAAATGCAAGACAGAGCAATGACGCTTTCTCTTCTCCTAAACAAGAAATCAGATTATGCAAGAACGGTGCATTTAAGCCCAGATGTCTAGAGGAGACATCAGAAGGGGAAACATCTCTGCATCCCAATGAGAATGGATTATCAGCATGCACTTGGCAGGGGGGTTGGAACTAGATGATCTTTAAGATCCCTTCCAACCCAAACCATTCTGTGAGTCTATTATTTGCGCCTTTGCAAATCTCTCCAAAGCTCATCCCCGTCATGCTGGAGGCGTGCTCCCACTTGGGCTCCCAGCACTTTGGGTTCCTCCTCCAAAGCAAAGTACAGGTCTTCCCACCTGTCCTGCTGCTAAGGCACCAGCATGCTTCAAATTTTGTACTCAGATGAACACTTGAGGCTCCTGGGGAACTCAGTCAGTGTGGTGCCAGCCTTTCAAGCTCGTGTTTCCATCTCCTGTGAAAGCCAGGATCCCCCCAACGACAGAAACCTTGAGAGCTCTGACCCTGGCATTCTTACCTACGATAAGCTTCAGCTGCAAAATCAAACAGGCATCTTGATTTATAATCACCTAAAGCACTTCTTCTATTTTCCCACTACACAACTCCCCGTATCAATTGGATCCTCATGATACACAAGCTAAAGAGAGAGCCACTAATGCATACCAACTGACTTCCCTGCATCTGCTATCATCTTTTGATAACATTTTAAGAAGACTTTTTGACTGGGAAGGGATCATAGTGTGTTGCTTTTTCTCCAAGAAGGAGCTTGACAGGCTGCAAATGCACAACAGTACTTGCGTCTCTGCTAAATCCCCCAACCACCTCAGGTTACTGACAAAAGACACCCAGATGCATTGCTCTTGGCACACCCTCACTCTATCCTACCATGCTCTGAGCAGCTGCTTCTGCAGCCTGCCCAGGGAACAGAAAACTTTTCTCTACCACTGAATCACCTCACAACTGTTTTTGGTGAGGCTTCCTTTAATTTCAATAAACAACAGGCACCGGTACTACACTTAAATACACATACAAATAAATAGCCCATAATAAAACACACACCCTGAAATTAAGGAGTGTCAGAGTGTCAGAAGCACACTGTGATGCAAAAAGACTGATGAAAAACAGCAATATGAGAGTTTGAGAGCCCTTTTCTGGAGCCAGAGGCTCAACCTTGCAGTTGCTTTACTGTTGACTTGCTTTTATTAAAATTGTTGTAATTTTAATGACATTTTCTGATGGTTTTGAATGTCTCTTCTTACTGCTGGCTTCAGTCTTCCTGATATCCATCACCGTGTAAGAAACAAGTACGCATAAATGAAACGTTTTTTAATCATGGATAATGAGCACCACTGAGTTTTGGTGATACTTGGGGAGGACAAACCGCAGGTCCAAAAAGTGCACATATTTATTGCCAAGACGAATGGTCAAGTCAAATCAGAGACTTCTTGTGAGCGGAGTGATTGCAAATGAAAGTATACCAGTGCAAGCCTTGGATGACAGACAAGTTATGTGGTGTAAGTAATCAACAGACAAACTGCACTGGATGGATGCAAGTGACATCACTTAGTGCAGTCCCAGAATGCACCAAAATACTCCCACAGTTGGACAGGGTGGAAAGACTCTCCTCCCTTTCAGGAGATATTGCACAAGTATCCCAAAGTGATGCTATGACAGCAGTCCCACAGTTATTCCATGGTTGCTTAAGATAATGAAGAAAATCATAACTTCACAGATGCATCCTAGGGCGACGGCAGTTTTAAAAAGAGCTATAGACAAGGCGAGGGATAAGAGCATTTGAATTAAAGAGTACCAGGCTGGAACAGACCTCAAGAATCATCTGGTCCAGGCTTTCTAGGCAAAGCATGACCTAGGCTGGATGTCCCAGCACCCTGTACAACTTATCTTAAGAAATTCAAGTGATGGGAAATCCACTTCCCTGGGAGATAATTCCAATGGCTGATTGTTCTCACAGTGAGAAATTTTCCTCTTGTGCCCAGTCAGAATCTCCCCAGGATTTACTGGTGCTCATCACCCCTCAGCTTTCTCATGTGACTCCCTGTAAAAAGGGAGAATTCATCCCCTTTGTAGCCACCCTTTAAATACTGGAACATGGTAATTGGGTCTCCCCTGAGCCTTTTCTCTATGCTGAACAGACTCAGCTATCTCAGCGCTTCCTCACATGGCTTCCCAGTCCTTGGAACATCTTTATGGCCTTCTCTGCACCCTCTTGGGCCTGCTCACACCTATTTTGTATAGCAGGGACCGAAACTAAACACAGGATTCCAGATGTGGCCTAGCAAGTGCTGAATATAGTGGGACAATGCCATAGCTTTGGGTTACAGCTGTCCTTCTGCTATCACTAACCAAGAGTTCATCAGATTGTAAAAAGTGTAGTGAAGATCTTGCAGAATTTACATTACGCACTAATACTCGCCTGAAGAGTAAAAAACATACTGTAGCATGAGAGTAAATCTTACTTTAAAAATCAGGACACTTGCTACACTATACAATATGATTTTCAAGGAAAAAATTAAAAAATCAACAATCTAAAGGATCCCTCCCTTGCAGTCAGATTCATTCACCTGGACATATTAGAGTATAACTCTAAAAGTGCAGGAGAAAAGGGAAACAAGCAGGAAGGCTCCTGCTGTGCAATGCAAATCCATGGCAGCAGCTGAGGCTCAATCAAGCACAGAACTATCAATTCCCTATGAATTTTTGGAAGGGATTTTTGGAGATGCCCTACCAAACTAATACTGATCAAAGAGAAATTATCTTTAAAGTTCTTCAGTTGCTCTCTACAGACCTTCTGGCATTTTCTCCTGATCCTTCTAGAATTTCAAAGTCAGAACAAATTAGTTGGTTTCTTGTTATTAAACTGCCACAAAACACTTGACGTCCCATGGGAATGGACGCACAAGAAGAAAATTAAACCAAAGGATTAAGAATTAAAGAAAAACTTATATTCCACTCAGTATAAATCCAGGACCTTATTCTGAGATACTTGACTGCTTTACTGGAAGTAGGCTGGTAAACCTGAGGGTTTGCCATTCTTTCTCAGTTTCTAACAACTAGCAATGTTTGCTAAATAGCTTCCCATAAATGATAAACATTTGAAAGCGCATTTATAGCTCCTCAGGTCAAAAAGAGAGGAAAAAAATTTGCAAGCCCGAATTTAGGCATTAGTAGCACTGTCTACACCATGTATATCTGTTAATGCATGGTTACCAAATCAGTGTTAATTAGACAATGATAATTCAGGAAATGAAAAAAAGCTTTTCCTTGCAAGAGTTTTGAAAATTTGAAATCAAAGTGAATGACACTGAACTTGACAAATAACTCCACTGATGATTAAGAAAAGAAAGATTTTTATTCATGCTTTCTTGCAAATATTTATTATTAACACCACCATTGGATTTCAGTTTATATACACAGAACTGAATGACTATTTCCTCACAAGTACCCTGAAGTCTCTTAATTAGCATTTACTAAAGGGAAAGACTCCTCTTATTCCTGTCAACTGTCCCAAGACCTAAGAAGTTGTTCATTTTGTTCTCATTTCAGTTTAGCAACCATTACTCTAATAGCCCCCCACATCACTGTGACAGTTAGAGATGCACCTCTGGAAATGCATGAAATATTAGGAAAACAGCTACAGCAGCCCCTCCAACAGCAGGCTCAGAGAGCTTGGGTTGTTCAGCCTGGGGAAGAGAAGAATTCAGGGAGATCTTAAAGCAGATCCAGCGACTAAAGGCACAAGAAGAAAGCTGGGAAGGGGGAGGGATTTTTGACAAGGGCATGTAGGGATAAGGGCAATGGGTAATGGCTTTAAACTGAAAGAAAGGAGATTTAGATCAGATATCAGGAAGAAGTTCTTCCTTGTGAGGGTGCTGAGGCGCTGGCACAGGTTGCCCAGAGAAGCTGTGGCTGCCACATCCCTGGCAGTGTTCAAAGCTAGGCTGGACTGGGCTCAGAGCAACCTGGTCTAGTGGAAGGTGTCCCTGCCCATGGCAGGGGGTTGGAACTTGATGATCTTTAAGGTCCCTTCCAACCCAAACCATTCTATGATAGCAGCTGGAAGCCTCTAACTAGTAGGATGGGTAGGATGCACAGGATTTGCCTTATGCCTCTAAGCACAGAAAACAACAATTACCATGTTATGAGCTCCTGTTAGCCTTGAGACCTGCAGAATTAGCCTGGTTACCTTGAAAAACACATGCTCTCCCAATTTACAGTCCTCTGCGTCACCATCCTAGAAGTGATGCATAGTCTTTACAGTGGCAGCAATAGCAGTAACTAACTCCCAGCCCATAGGCCATGTTGACCCAGAATGTTGCTTCCTACTCTTCTTTACTTTTCCAGGGTAAAAAAGATAGAAACTTACATATTTATTTGGTTTGGGGTTTATTTTTGGTTTGTTGTTTGGTTTTTTTTTCATGTGACTTTGGCCAGGCTTACACAACCTTTGGCAGCATGCATGCCAGGAAGCATCCCTTCTTTACAGGCTGGCTTGTACACATTTCTCCTAGAAAGATCCGGTAAATGGAAAAGGTTTCTTATCATATAGAGTTTGTCAACTTCCATTCATTTACTTCCAAATCAAAGTCAACAAAAATTTTCATCAGGAAGCTCAATATCTGTCTGCTCAGAATAAGTGGGACGTGTATATTTTAAAGTTATTTTTCCACCCATTCCACTTACGCAATCTAAGCACCAACACTGACAATGAATGGTTGCATGTCTGGGAAGATGGAAAATAATTATATCAATTCCTCTTATTTCTACAGCTGACTCCAAGAGAAGGTGTCTCACACAAAGCAGTGCAAGTCATGCATGCACAAGCCTTTCAGATGGCAAGATTGAGTCCCTCTGACGCTCTGCAAAAAAATCAAGGAGTCTAGTCCATCAGCTACTTAATATATGATCAGCTGATGCTGCTAGATACAAAGCATGTAAGAGAGGAGGTTATATACAAAACTCTTCGGTCTACTGTGAATAGCAATTTTTTTGAGAACTCATAGGATGTGAGCTAAGTTTTGATTTTGTTGTTCTTCTAATCTGCCCTGTATCACAGCCATTTTGCTTTCAATCCATTGAAGAAAATTGAAGAGATTAGACATGAGGAAGAAGTTCTTTCCTGAGAGGGTGTTCAAACACTGGAACAGGCTTCCTAGAGAAATGGTCAATGCCCCAAGCATGTCAGTACTTAAGAGGCATTTGACGATGCCCTTAATAACATGCCTTAACTTTTCACCAGCCTTGAAGTGGTCAGGCAGTTGGACAAGATGATTGTTGCAGATACCTTCCAACTGAAATAGTCTATTCTATGCAAACAGCAAATTAATCATGCAGTTAGTTATTTTTTCTTATTTATTTATAATAATGATAAAATAGGCTTAAATAATGCTTAATAAATTTCCTGAGAATAATGGATAGTCTTTAAAATGTCCAGTAAACACTAATGGGCTGAACTTGAACCTTCATGAAGTTATTGCAATATTGTAGTGGAACTTCAATTTTTTTTTCAGCATTTTCTAAGGAGAGACTGAAAGCAGCAGCATGAGCAAGTGTAGCCACTAAGAAAACTTCGCAAATAGGAGGTGAGGGAGATGATGGATTAGCTTGCAGAAAGGCTGAAGAAGCAGCGCTAAGAGCCCTATGCCTCCTTGCTGCATAAATAATAGGTTAGTTCTAATGTACAGAAAGCTGAATTGCTTCAATGTTTCCTTTCAAGATACTGATTTCATTGAGTTATAGGGATTAAAAAAGCAACCCTGTGAAAACACAGAGTTTTTGTCTAATATTGACTTTCCACAAGGCGACTTTACTTTCTCTGGGCTCCTCCATAATTAAGCTATGAAATAAATAAAATCATATTCCAAACATGTGGCTAATATTTCCCATATATGACATTTAACAAAATTAGGAATGTTGATAAAATACTATGTTTATTTTTGTTGCCTTGATTTCTTGGGGGATTTTGGGGTTTTGTTGGATTTTTGTTTTAGCGAAGTCAAATAGTCATGCAGACAAAGCCAGTGTTTCCTTTAAAATATCCATAGTCTAATTTCCTTAATATTCTAGCCCAGTCTTCAAAAGAACTAAATGTTGCTTTGTTGGCTTTTTTTTAAGACGGCATATGTGTTTTGCCTGCATTCCCCATCCTCAAAACCCATAAAAAAGCAGTAAAAGGTCACAGCTTGGTTCCAGAAGATCCTAGTTAACTGATTAAACTCCTAATCACTTTCAGCTTCTGTTACCACCTACACTGCCCATGCCTAATGTGTAACAGCTCATTTAAAAAGATAAATCCAATGCTGGTCTAGTCCAGAAAATAATGACCATACTTGTAAGAATCAGGCCATCACCAAAGCACTCGTATCACGAACCAATGAGAATTAGGTATGGCTGAACACTTCTGATTGGACTCCAAGCCCCCACCCTATCTCCACACTGAGGACAAACTCAAGTGGGTTATTAAAGCTCAACATTTGCCATCCTACGATGATTGACACACTGGAGCATTTCCTCTAGATGATGCTGTGAATAATGGCATAGACTGACTGCAGGAGAAGGATGGGAAAAACGTAGGCTGAATTTCAAATGGCACCAACTAAAGCATCTCTAGGATGCAGTCTGTGATTTTGTTATTTAAAGGGGCGTTGTTCGCAAAGGCCCAGAGGTGGTGGTTTGTTGCTTTGTTTTATTTTGATTTTTCTTTAAAAAAAAAACAAACAAAAAAAAAGGACAAAACCCTCCATCCTTTTTCCAGTCCTTGATTTCCTTGGGATCTTTTGGGTGGTCATTTGTCCTACTCAGTGTTTCCCAAAGCATATTCACATTGCCAGCATAAATTTCCGTAAGACACCAGGGCTGCAAGATTCTCCTCCTCTGGTTTAAATTTTTCATGTTTTGGTGAGCTGCTTGCCAAAAAGCTAACCGCAATTTTCCAGAATTAGAATACAAACCTTTCAACAAAGCATACATCCCTAGGCCTTATCCATGCAGCAGAGATCCTGGCCAGGAACAACGGCATGGGTCAGTGCCATGCCCTCAGAGAAGGAGCAACTCTATTTTCATAATAGACTAAGTAACACAAGCATGGAGATGCTCTTCACGTGCTGTTAATAAACTTCACCTTTCCTTAATGTAACTTCCCCAGGAACAATCCTGTACCATCATCTCTCCAGTGTCACAGCAGTATTAAAGTGATGCAATGCTTGCTTGACTCAAACTGCTGGAGTGCATGAGCTATGCAAAGTAGACTTGCACAGACTGCCTGTAAGCAGTTGTTTTGCATCTAAATACTCCAGAAAAATACAAGCACCACGAATTACTCCTCCTCTTATACTCAAGTATCTAATTGTTTAGTTTAAAAGCTACTGTAGAATTATTAAAAAAGCAGGAAGATGACACACAATATGCTAAACTGACACTGAGTTTTTTTCTAGGCAATGCTTGCAGAGAAGTACAGGTCAGGGCACAACAGCAAGAAAAGACAACTGAGAGAGTCTCATCTAAGCATGATACCTGCCTGTTTCAGGATTAATTAGTCACATTCTCAAAGTGCCCATCCCTTCCCACCTAGTGCTAAAAACCTCCAAGAAATTTAAATAGCTGGTTCAGGCAAGGACATTTACATGTGGGCACGTATATCCCACCACACACAAATGGATCAGATGTGGCAGCACTCCCAAAAAACCTGTTTATCATCATGATCCTATTGATACAAAAGAAACAGTGTGCATGACCAGCAGTCTTCAAACTCTCTTTAAGATTTCTTGTATAAATATCCACATTTATTGTAGGTAAATTCCAAAAGTTCTTCTGTGACCTGGGAAGTCAAGTGCTGCTATGCTTTCGAAGAACATCTTGCTTCATTTAATTAAGAAAGCCTAAATACCTGATCAAACCCAGACTCAAACACTCTGTACTGAATGTCTGAAGCTTACATTTAGACATTTAGTCAACAATTTAACAGAGGGCAATTCAACAGAGGGCTCAGCAGGAGCAGTAATGGCTTGGGAAGCCCTTCCAGGCTTCATCTCTTAGTACCAGTGCCCATTCCTGGAAATCCCTACAGGGGACAATAACAAAAGCAATGAATCTGTTATCTAACACCCATTAGTTAATTACTCAAAAAATGGGATAGTGACCCATGACTCTCCCATTTCAAATCTCTACCTCCCCTTCCCAGAACCCTGCCCTATCCATGGGTGGTTTTGCAAAGCAGCACTCTCCGAAAACGACTGCATCTTCCAGAAAATAAAACAATACCAACAGAAAGAGATGCCACAGAGAGATGGCAGGTAAGAGTGTGAACCTAGCAAGTTCTTTTAGAAAGGGCAGATCTGCGTCCCTGCTCCTGTGCTAAGGCTGTTCACACCATTTATGTTAACAAATCACTGGACAAAACGCTAAAATGGAGGAGTCTCCCTTCTGAAAGGGAGGAGGTGCCTGCAGGAGGGGACAACAAGGATTTGCTAGAAAATGGGTCCCCCAGACACGACTGACTGCAGTAGACACGAACCTGCAGATAAGGGGTACCAACATGAACAGCACAAAGCTCAGCTCAGTTCAGACAGAGGACTGAAGGCTTGCATGTTATTTATTTTAATCCTGATCGCAGCATCTGAATATACCTTAGGGACAAAAAAGAAAAACAATGGGGGGGGGGGGGGTACGACAGAAAATTTCCCAAAGGCTTCCTGGAAACTGTATTTCTGTTTTTGTGGGTAAACTGCTGTTCAGGGAACCCATATAAAATTCAGCAGCAATGAACTTCCCCAGGTACAAGGCCAGTTCTGCTCGCATTCAGTTTTCAGGGGGATGGTGGATATTGGACTACTCCTGATCAGTCAAACCATTCTCCTCCTTGCACAGGAAAGGACTAAATTTCCCATTAACACTTCAGCACAGTTACCAGACCCAAAACCACCTTTCTCAGCTTTATTGGGCATTGGCTAAACCAAAGCAAGGGCACAAACCTGATTAAAGTAACACACAGCATGAGCTCCTAACACAACTGCTCAGTCTACTCTTCCCTCTCACAGCAGCTTGCAGAACACAGCAGCAGTGATGGAGAAACGCTGTGGTGTAAAGCACTGCCAGTGATCCTCCAGCCCTGCAGAACTCCCTTATCAACATGAAGAGATGGGTGCACCCAGGAAGGCCACCCCATACCACTCCAAAAGCACTACTGTTCAATGCACAAGTATGTTTTGCTCATGGATGTAAATGATAGGCTAAGCTTACTTTAAAATTGCCTGTCCTTCAAGTCTTTATTATTATTTTTAAGATGAAGTGGGGGAGAATGAATACATATGGCTAGTTTAAACTGACACTTCAATCAAGGGTACAGACTGGATGTGTTAATAGAAGGATGGTAAACAAGCCTCCTTTTTGGAAATCCAACCTGCTTTGCTATTGTCATTATTGCTGATTCAAAGGTTTCTACTTCAATGTGCCTTAATTAAAATGTTAGCGGTCAATATTTCCTTGAAAGCATCTCGAGAAGATGTTATTCATGTGTAATTGCATTGCAGATAATGCCAGAGGAAAACAATCAAACAGCTGGCAAATAAGCTCTTTGTTGGGATATTTTAACACACTCCATGTTCATCTGTTTAATTTAAAATGAGCCCATGTCATTCACAGTCTTGCAGACTGTACTGGTGTTGGGCTGTGCCACCGCAAAACACAGTGGGCCCAACTCCATATTTTATTTCATTTCAGTAGATCTCCTAGATCCAGAAGGAACATAATCAGCAAATAAGCAATGTAAGTACATGGGAATTCAAGCCCAAAGCCTAAATAACATGTACAGACTCCTCCCAGCACTGATGAATTTATGCAAAGATAAAGTAAATAATGGCCTCTGAGCTGGTTTGCGTTTTCTGCTTTCAAAAGAGACTAATTATTATTTCACACACACACAGAAAAAATAAAGCCAGCAGTGTATCAGCAACTCTCTTGAGCTGTATTTTTAGAAAGCATAACACTTAATCAAATATGATATATGCTTATGTTTGGGGTGGGATATGAGCTGGTACTTTTCCACAGTTCAGTTATTCAATTACCTGTTCTCTGTATGTCCCAGTAATCTTCTGCATTTTCTCCTTCTTGCAGAAATGCCACCTCAGCCAGTGCCAGTGACAGACTTGGGAGGAAACCACATCCCAGTCCTGGTCAGGACTGAGCTGGGAACAGAATCATGGAAAAAGGGCCAGAAAAGCCCTTGTGAGCGCTGGTGCATCCTTTCCTGTGCCCAGAGGCAGGACCGGCTCTGCCACTGCAAGCCCTGGGGTGCTCCTCCAGCCTGTCCCCAAACAGCTCTCTGCAATAGATGTTCTCTGTCCCCTGGAGCTCCTGTTTCAGCATCTGCCCATCTCTACTATCAAACAGCTTTTCACACTGTCTAACCTAGATCTCTCACTGCAATTTAAGCCAATTACTGTTTGTCTCATTCTTTGTGATCTTCAGAGAAAATTTTCTTTCTTATCTTTTGCACATCTGAAGGCTTCTATTAACTGCACCCTTCCTTGGCCTTCTCCTCTTCACCATGAACAATCCTCATGAATCATTTTACTCCTGCATCAGAAACTTTTCCTGCTCATCTGTCACTCTTCTGACCTTTGATTCCATTGATTCACATCTCCCTGAGGTATGATGTAGAGCTGCTCAGACCAGGAAGTACTATAGCAGAAGGGTTACTTCAATTCCCTACAGAGATATCCCCTCACCTCCTACCAAATGCAGTATTTCTGCTTTCCAGAACTGCACAGCATGGTTACGGCACGTCCAAACTCGCTGCCACCCACAGCCACTCCCTGCTGGCTATTTTCCTTTGCAAAAGTGAAAGACGTAGCTCCAGCTGCCTTCTTACCAAAACGTATTGCACAGACCACTTTCCAAATCAGCCCAACCTGTTTTCAAGGTCAAAGCTGCCTCCTTGCAGTCCTCATCAGTTTGCTATCACCTGGAGCCCATTAACATGCTGCAAATAGCCATTTGAGACATCAGCTTTTTCAGTCCCTGGGTACGCAATGTTTTAGTTTCTCACTACTCACCGGCTGTTTTATTTATGAGCAGTGCTTCTGGCACATGAGAGCAAGATAAAACAGGAGACATTACATTCTGACACTACATGTGCTCTTATATCCCATTAGAAGTTACGGTCTGCTCCGAACTCACAGCATTAAGAAGTTGCAAGAAGGCATGTTACAACTTTAACTGTAGTTTTACTTAGTGTAGGCAATGAAGACACTTCCACATTGGAAGGAAATGTGAAACAAAGTAGGATTTCTTTTCCTGAAAATACGCATGCATCAGAAGCTCTGTAAGTCCTATCACTTCCTGACCTACCAGATATTTGTTTGTGCAAACTGAAAAATATCTGGGGAGACAAAAAATCTCCCCAAAATCCTGTCAGCAAGTAGCAAAGCATGTCACACATGGGGGCATTTGCATACCCACAGCTGCTCTCTGATCTGATTCTCCTTTATTTCAAGGACAGGATTATATATACATTAAGACTTTTTTTCAAAGTGTACTTTGAAAGGGGTCACTGTCAGTGCAGGCTACCCACAGGGAAAGAGGGCATGCATCAGCTTGCAGTTTCAACTTTCTATAAGGAACTGCATGGTCTGAGGTTTTCAGATGTCATGCCCCATCATCCCTCCTCCTCCTCCCTGGCGTTGCCACAGGGACACTGTCTGTAATGCATCAATTAAGCACCGCGGGTCACGCTACCTCCCCTGTGCATGGAGCTCGATGGCATGATGAAGGCAAAAAACAACGGAGAGTGAAAAGAAGGGAAGGAGCATGAATAGATTTCCTGAAAACTGCAGATCAGTAGGTAACCAGGGTCCTATTTTACTGGCAAATGCAGATTACAGGAAAGTCTGCTTTAATGCTGGAAGGCTATTTAAAAATCCATCAGAACTCTAAAATATGCTATTAGGGACTCTGCAGTCCCAACACCTACTGCATAAAACTCCCAAGCTATTAGGCAAACCAACATCATTTCAGATCAGGCCATCAGCGGGTTGCCAAGTCTTAAAATAGCAGCTGCATTTAAAATTATATTTAAACAAGAGAAGTGGGAAATTCAGGTCTGATGAAACCCAGAACCTAGCCTGTGCAAGGTGAGCTGGGACAAAGCTGCCAGGCATGTTGGCATTGGAGAGAATGTCTAAAAACCTCACGGTGGTCCCTAACTGATCAGGCTGCAATTGGCACCTGAAGTACAACTGAGCATAACGACACAAGAAAATCATGAGGCTATGCTCCAAGAGCCTGCTGAAACACTGCTCTCCAGATTTCATTCCTGAAGTCTCACTTGTCTGCCAAATCCTACCCACGCACCTTGTCTTCTACCGGACTGCTCGCAGCATCTGCTGGGGTTTCACATTCTTACGGCTCTTGTATTTGGTAAGCAAGCAGGTGATGGTAAATGCAAACCTCACCCCAAGCATGGCTAGCAATAGAAGTACTGGAAAAATAAAATAAACCCATAGTAATAAGATAAATCCACAGTAATCCCAATCATGTCTGGAACAGCAGTCTTTCACAGGGGTGCTTCATCACACAGCTGAAGTCAAATGCAGCAGATGTGAAAATTCTTCTTCCTTGTTCTCTGTTAGCAACAACCAGGAAATTCTAGTTTTCACGATGAAAATGCTATAGAGGTCCCTATTACCACATTACTGGTGATTCTGACTTTCAGCACTTGTTCCTTAAATTGACTCCCCACCACGTACAAAATTAGGAAGGACATAGGGCATGAGACCAATGACAAATTGCTGCAAACAGAACCATCCTAGAAATTTTATGAGTCCAGAAAATCACATGAAGACTCAGTGGCTTAAGTTAAGCAGGGATCGTACTACCTCTATTCCTGGGCTATATTACTCATCCTTTCTTCCATTACAGCAATTTTAAGGAGGCTGCTCCTCTTCATAACAATTTCCTCTCCATCCCTGCTAACAAGCTCTGTCTTCCCTGCAGAGCAGTGCACATACACTGTATTCTGCTCCCGATGGGATCAGAAATAGCTCAACAGGGCAATGAGACATCAAATGCAAACAGCCCTGCACAAAATGCACAGGCATTTATGCAACCCCACTGTGCCATCTCCCCAGAGATGGCATTAGGTGTTCACAATAAATTTCACTGCTCAGGAGCATCCAGGATTCAGATTAGCACCCTCCTGGAAATCTCTACACCAACTTACATCATTTGAAGCTGGTATTTTAAACAGTGTGTTTCTACCAGGAAACAGAAGGTATGCAAATGATCTACATTATAAAAATGACCTGGTGCACCCTCTAAATGATGCCCTCATTTTGGACAACGTGCTACGTCAGTACTTAACTAAGCTTTCCATCAAGCACCCTAAAGTGAAACACTTCTAGACAACAAGCACGATCTGGCACAAACCCAGGGAAGGTGAGGGCAACCACATGGGCCAAAAGAGTATCCTTTTCTTTTTGCCTCTGGGATTGAATTCCAGCCTACCATAAAGGGAGAGAGTGCAATGCCTGGGGAGCAGCCAGGCCTGTAGCCACAGCTCAGGGCTGCTTCCCAGCAATTCCAGTTCAAGATCCCAACAGGTTTTAATGATAATATAAGTTACAATAGATCATTGCACTGAGCTACCTGTTAAAGCATAAAAGTAGTAACAAGGGGCTAAAATGCGGTTTAGGAGGACACACAGATTTTCAGACTCTTCCGTATGCTGGTCAGTTCAGGGGTTTCCACACAGAGCTGCAAATCAGATGTGCAGTTATGGAAGTTAAAAAAAGGCAGGGAAGAGGGAGTAAAGATAAAAAACTGAAGCTACCCAGCAGTTCCCCTTCCTTGCAGCCTACCACAGATGTTCTGTGCTGTGCCATGGAGGCACACAGGGTTCAGATTGGAATGACCTTGTTTCCCACAGGTAATTAAAACAAGAATCTGTATCATGAACAATTTGAAAGTGTACCACAAACGAGGAATTTTGCAGCTCACGAAGCCCACAGAACTTTTTTATCATTCTGGCTCAGTTCTGAACACACAAGTATTTTGTCGGCATTTTACAGGTATTAAATACAACTTTAGTCAGTGTGAACACCACCAGGCTTTCTATTTTATTTTTTTTCTCTTCCTTTTACAAAGATTTTCATTGTAGAAAACAAAAAAGCACATAAGCTAGTAAGGAACTGGTAACATTTAACAGTCACTGCAAAGCTATTTAATTCAGTCTGAATAGTCTGCCTGCTGGGGGTGTAAAAAAGTATTGAAATTATTGTAAGCACTCCACATTTGCATTAATATTTTATGGTAGAACTACCTCAATTGTTCCACAGTATGCAGCTACATACTTCCTTACTTATTTTCATATTGTTGCCATGGGCCACTGTGGTGAATAATGTCCACAAGGACTGTGCTAGGCTTTGCTTAACCCTTCTAAACATGCCCAGCTTCCCCTCCTCCCTGCCAGAGCATGAGACTCAGAAAGTCCTTGGTCAAACTAAACATTCTAAGCAGTAGCTAAAAACATCGGTGTTATCAGCGCTGTTCCCAGGCCGAAATTCAAAAACACAGCACTGCACCAGCTACTAAGAAGAAGAAAAATGACTGCTGCTGCTGAATCCAGGACACATGGCTCAGTACCAACAAGCCCACACTAACATCCAGGTTTCTCCTTTCTCTAGCGTCTCTTATGTTCCCACGAAAATGCCTTGTGCATGCAAGTGCGGCATCTCTAAAGCAGCTGCCTGTGTTACTTTCCTCTTCCCACAGGAAAAGTCGCTCTCACTTTCCACGCACATTTGCAGCTTAGTCTGGACTGAACTCAAGTCCTCGTGGTTTTACAAGTTAGGAAATGAACTGGGGTCTGATGAAGACACTCACATCATCAGACACCCCAGCTGTGATTAGTCTGTGCAGACGCAGGCCACAGCACTTCTTAGAGCTGGCTACCTCAGCCAACCTAACCTGTTCCACTTCTTCCATTCCAAGCACACCAATTCCAAGCACAGCCATTTTCAAAGGCTTTAATGTTGTAATGCACATATTTGACCTCAGAGAGGGAATAATCAGAAATCCACAAACTTAAGTTTTTTTTTTCCCTCATGTTGAAAGACTACAATTATCAATACTGGAAAGCTTTGAAGTGCTTTCCATCTGCATAATACCTCATTTTAAACCATCTTCTTTTATTGTATCATGCAAAAACAGTGATAAAAGATGAATATATTTACTTTCCTTATGTGCTAATGCTTATGCTACTGCTGTATATTAATATTCCTTTTTAAAAAATAAACTTGCATTCATTATTTCTGGTCTTTCATCCAGCCATGTGAATGAGGATTTAAGCATGTCACTGGGCTTTTAATGAATGAAAGGCCAATAAAGAACAAATAACATATCAATGAATACTGGTAGACACCAGAGATGGAAATTAAAAATGTCATTGCAATAGGAACTTATGGTTCATGGCAGCCAGTACAAGGCAAACACAAGTCAAAGAGGCAGCACAGAAAATAATGAAGCAGCTGAACTATATTTTCAAATCCCTGAATTATGTCTTAATTGCTCTGGCCTGGAGACTGATACAAACATCTGCAGAGAACCGTGCAGAAGATATGCACCTCAAATGTGTGGGATTAAGGTGCACACAAGCCCAAGGAGGAAATATCCCCATGGGAAAGCCCAACAGGACCTGAACACTTGGTACACACATCTGGAACCAGTCCTTTGCACCAACTCTGCTCCCACCACAGAAAGCAAAGCTCCCTGTAGTTCAGCACCCAAGCATTGTTTTGAGCACACTCAGGGGCCAAAGCATCAGCATCACATCAGATTCTCCCTGTGTGAACCCCAGAGCAAAAAAGGATTAAGCTGCTGCTTGGGTGTTACGGTCATACTGACACTGACAGTTCAACACCTACATCTGTGTTACTGAGAAAAAAAAAATAATGAAGGAACACTACAGTGGTCAGGATTGAGGTTCAGCCCACGCACATGCATCACTCACCCTCTTCAAAACCATTCTAGCAGCAACATCACCATCTGAATCTATAGAAGTGGATGCTGCCAGTGCCTATATTTTAAAACCCAAAGGTTATTCAGGGTGGAGAAAGCTAAGTGAATGAAAGGGATTTCTTTAATACTCTCTGTGCAACGGAAACTGAAAAATGTGGGATGCTGAAAGACTGAAACACTGTAATTATCTAAGGAGGTACTTGAAGACTCACCATAAAGCACCATCTTCAACAGTCATTTTTACCACCACTGTATGCATAAAACAAATAGCCCATTGCTATAAATCCTCCCTGTGAACTTATGCATTGCTTCAGTAGAATTTAAGAGCTCATTTTAAAATATTTTTCCATATAAAATTCCCCATACTCTTTCCTTCCTAGTGTCAGTCAGAATCGGCCACATACTAGCTGTGTAGCAAGAGGGAATCAGAGGGCAGCTTTTTTACCATTCAAGAAGAGCACACAATTATCTCATTTGGACAAAAATAGCACTCTGGGAGAAAGCATCACCGCCTCCTCATCCCAGCAAGTTTAAATCCAGCTTCCCTGGCTTCTTAGGACTGCAATGAACTGGGGAAGGCTGAGAATCATAGTATCATAGAACCAAGTAAGTTGGAAAGACCTTTAAGATCATCAAGTCCTACCTTTATCCCAGCACTGCCAAGACCACCACTAAAACATGTCACTGAGAGCCTCATCTACATGTTTTTTGAACACTTCTAGGGACGGTGATTCCACCACTGCCTTAGGCAGCCTGTTCCAATGCCTGGTTACGCTCTCTGTGAAGAAATGTTGCCTAATATCAAATCTAAACCTCCCCTGGCACAGTTTGAGGCCATTACCTCTTGTCCTATCACTTGTTACTTGGGACAACAGACTGACCCTCACCCCACTCCATCCTCCTTTCAGGTAGTTGTAGGAAGCAATAAGGTCCCGCCCTGAGCCTACTCTTCTCCAAAGAAGGAATTTGAGGAGCACCCAGCAGTTTCAGTTAATTCCTCTCCCCATTCCCAGTACTGTATCTTCAATAGCACATCTATTTTGCTCTACATAAGTATCATACGGGCTGTGTGCACACACCCGTACATGTCTTTTATTAAGAGATAAAGCAAAGACGTGGCTCTGCACAACACTCAGCATTTCCCTGCACCATCCTTTACTGGACTGATAAAGGAAATTAGCATCACAACCTCCAAATTACAGACCCTGTGTTCTTTCTGAATAACACTTCTCTTGCAAACTCGTGATTGTACACACTACTAGGAGACACACTCAAATACTGAAGAAGATTAGCGGTTTGCTTTTTTTGTCATTTGACATGTATTATCAGCAGCATTCTGTGTCATCCCAAGCCAGCAAAGCTGTGATGCTGCTTGTTTGCTAAAGTAATCTGTCAACACCAAACATGTTTCAGTCAATCCCATACCACAAACAGTGAAGGTGGGAGGTCCCATTCTTCCTGACTCAAAGGCTGAGCTGTATTAAAGAGCATGGGAGACAGGTACAGCCACAGGAAGTGTTTTGTCAAACCAAGTCTCCACTCTGAGCAAGATTTGATGAGGTCTTTAATGCATGACACCTATAAAAAAGGTAATCTTCTTAGGGGGAATGGCTTTAACCTTACAGAGGGCAGATTTAGATTAGATATTAGGAAGAAGTTCTTTCCTGTGAGGGTGGTGAGACACTGGCACAGGTTGCCCAGAGAAGCTGTGGCTGCCCCGTCCCTGGCAGTTTTCAAGGCCAGGTTGAACGGGGCTCAGAGCAACCTGGTCTAGAAGAAGGTGTCTCTGCCCGTAGCAGGGGACTGGAGCAAGATGATTTTTAAGGTCTCTTCCAACCCAAACCATTCTGTGATTCTATGATCCCTATTATTAAGGGCATCATGACTGGGCTTGGAACTGAGACCAATAGTTCTTACTGTGATCTCTCAGTGATACAACCCATCAGAGAATCAGAAACCCTACAAGTAACACTGAAAGAAAAAAAAAAAAGAAACTGAAATGAGAGATTTGAACCTAGAAGTGAAAGTGTTAGGGAAACCTCACAGAGACCCTGTAAGCAGAGACCCTGGACAACTATGACCTTCACAAATACTACACATTTTAATGCGTAATATTTTAGCAACCTGGTCTAGTGGACAGTGTGCCTGCTCATGGCAAGGGTGTTAGAATGAGATGGTCTTTAAAGGTTCCTTGCAACCCAAGCCATTCCATGACAATATTCATGCACATCAACAGGTATTTGGGAAGAATAGTTAGGGACCATCAGAAGCCTTCCCCCTCCTATAACTGCATATCTCTCAGAGGACTGGAATTGGTGCAGGGCATATTCCAACCACAGGATAACCTGAGTGTCGTGAATAAACTGCATTAGGTTGCTCTGACCTCCCCCCTGCCATAACTCCATTGCAACGGAAAAGCAGCCAAAATCCAGCCCACACAGAAGCAGCTGATGATTGACGGACTGGTTTCATGTGAAGAAAATAACTTATGGTGGATCTAATTAATCTTGTATAAAGGGACAGTTTCTGGAAATAGAGCTTCAATCAAAGATTTAAGTGGATCTCTGAGCAAAAGAAAAGGCTGCTTTTCCTAAACCCCCAGATCAACCTCTTAATCCTGGAATTACAGATTTTCTCACAATACAAGCAGTATTTTCTGCATAATGTATGTTTCTTTTCTACCATGTAACAAAATCTTAACCTATCTGGTTTGATAAAAACTTTTCATTCTGACTTCCAAATTAATTACAGAAATCTTTTAACATAAACCTGGCTATTTACTCCGTCTCCTTTTATGGACCATAAATATGCATGAAGCAAGAACACAAAAATATATTTTCAATGAAGAAATTAGTTTGTGGGGGTTTTTTTTTGTTAAAAATTAGGGATAAGCAGAAAAGCTTTCTTGTAGGAGCTCTGCTTCTTTAAATAAAAAAACCCAAAAACCTAATTTATACTGCAAGTTACCTTCCTTATAAAAGGAGAAGGTGTCCTCCATAAGTCAAGCAAAAATCTTCCTAGGAGTCAAGTACAAAAGCTTTTTCTTCAAAGAGAAAAGATGAGATGTACTTTAAAGAGATAATTCCAGAGAAGGAAAAAAAAGAGTTCAAGTCTAGGGTGAATACAGCTTGGATATATGAGGCAGTTTCTTCTCCTGGTTGCTCAAGAAGAATGGAAACCTTCCTCCTGAGAATTCGCAGCCAAGGGGACTGAGTGCGTTTGTTTTCATCTGACGTGAGAAACGAGGATCTTCAGCCAGAGCTGGGAGAGCAAAAAACTATTTTCTTAAGACACATAAAGTAAGGAGAGGAAGTTGTCTTCTGAAGAAGAGATTGTTACTAGTCTATTTACCACAGTCTTATCCCCCCAGAAATCAAAAAGACCTTTCTAATAGAAACTAGCAAAGAAAATTAAGATGAGTTAAGGCTCCGGGCAGGCCAAAGTACAGGCATGGACTCCTCTCTCTTTTGAAGAGTAGCTGTAGGTGAAATGAGAACTTTGGCAACTCTGAATTGCTCTTTTTTTTTTTTTTCTTTTCCTTCACCTTTTTCACATTTAAGTGTTTTGACGCCAGACCAAAAGGGACTGCTGGCTTTTGAAGGTTTGACTTAGACCTGTGTATTTAAAAGGAACAGAAGACACTGTGGCCTGGTTTAGCATAAGCCATGACAGCTTTAAATAAAGTAGCTTACAGCACCACTTCCATCACCTGCAGAAGTGCAAAATTCCCTCTCCTTGTTGCATCACTAAAAACAGTGTCACAGCTAAAAACAGTGTCACAGCTAAATACAGCTTTATGCGAATGTTGCTAAAGGGCTTTCCTTGAGCTCTCAGAGATGCAGCCATCTAGCAGGCATGTCTCTGTCCAACAGGTAAAACTAGCCCACTGGGATACTACTTATACTTCCTAAAGCTGCTCTTACCCTTCAGCCCAGTAGAGGATTTACACCCCTGGCTATCTTCAAAATAACTTATTCACTGCTTTTTTCTGTATAATTAATTATTGCAATAGCAGCAAATGGGGATCCAAGTACTGCTGAATGCCAAAGCTAACTGGAAAATGAAACCCAGGAAATTGCTGGAGTGTGAGATTTCCCATCCAAATGCTGATATTAAAATTTCCAACCAGCCAGCAAGTCACTAATGGAAATGAATGAGGAAACAAAGACTTTCTGTGGATTTTTTTCAACAGTTAATTTTCAAGCTACACAGATATAGTGCCTTTTCAAATTTTAAATTAGAGGCTGAAGACCTAAATTAGCCATTAGGGACTGCTTTTGACCCAAAACTAACGTGGAATTTTACTTTAATACTGTTTTTTCTTTTTAGCTTTACAAGCCAAGATGCTTCCAAAGTGATTTTTACTCATACAGTTTTTAAGAAATATAAACATTTTACTTGTTTCCTTAAATATATTTGAAGATTTCATCAAAATATTAAAAACATTCTTCTTTGCCCTAATAATAAGTTTTATTTCAAAAGGGAATATTGCCGGGTTTCCACAGGTTTGTATTTGACAGTTACCTAAAAGTGTAAAAAGCCTGTCTTTCTCCGTATAATTTTAATAAATGTGTTATTACAAGAAAAACAAAACAAATTCTATTTTGATAGAAAATGTTGGCTAAGTACTTGTGATCCTTATGGTTCATTTTGTGGTCTCTGAGTAAGAAAACACACCAATCCCAAATATTCCTGCTCAGTACTACCCAGAGTTTCTGGATCAGCACAACACAACATGATCAATTAACTCAATTTTCAAGAAACAGTAAATAAAAAAAAATCAATTAAAAAAAGGACAAAATTATCTTAAACTACTTGGAACTTTCGAATTTCCAACACTTTAATATCTTATGAGCTTTTCTGTGGGGTACAGGGGTTTTTCTCCTATCTTTTTCATACCTAGATCCCATTTTCACTGGCACATTAAGCTTACTGCAGTAGAACTGTCTACCTGTAAATATTTGATCATCAGCAGATGAAAATACCCGGTGAAATATCAGCCTGCACATGAAGAGAAACCCACCTGGGATTTAATCACAGCTGGAACCTGAAGACTGTCATGTTCCAGAAAGACATCATCTGTATTTAAAGTATATTAAGAAGCAGTGTATGACGTAAAAACCAAACTTCAACCCATAATAAGCCCTAGACAGAAAATCTGAGAACGCATATTAACAGCTAAACAAAGCATGATACAAGGAAAAAGACCTATTCCAGAAGGAAGTCTCAATGAAATTCCATAAAAATCAAAATTTTGAAACAATCTTTCTCAACCCTTCCTCTTCAGACCATGCAGCATCCCAGTCTTGAGACTGTTTTTCCTGCCTTATCTACAAACATCAGTTTCATAGCCACGCCTAAAATTAAGAATTAACGAGAATCTAATACATGGATGCTGGGATAAGAGAAAATTGCTTTAATGGCATGCAAAAGAAGAGACCTAAATGTTTGCTCTTGGGGTTTTTATTGAACAGTGACACAGGGCTGACCCACAAAATTACTTCCTAATTCAGTCACTGTTCATAAGGATTTACAAATTTGGCATTAGTATGATACAGCTCATTAAGCACATCATGAAGCTAAGTGCACACACCAGGCAAGGAAATCCCCTAAAAGGCAGTCACCCCCTCCACCAATCCCATAACTAACAAATAGAAATTGTCACCATTTGGGTCTCCAAATTAACATACATCCTGATATTCATCTGACAGAGGAGGGGTTCCTTTTGGGAAGATGACCCCATCACTTGTATAGTCACAAGACAGGTTTCTCTTTGAAGGACTCAGGAGACTATAGGGCTAACTTCAAGCTCTAGCTATTTATTTAATTACATATGTGACATGTAAACATATTTGTTTACATGACACTACACTTACATTAGAAAAGTTTCTAAATGTATATTGCAAAGATTTTCTATCTTTGAAGCATTTAAAACAGATTTTGAACAGTTTTCCTCCATCTGAACTGTATACAAAACCACAGTTGTTTGAGGCATTTGGGGTCTTCTCACAATAGCTGAGTCCAGTCACATCATTTACAGTCAGATGCAAAGTTTACAATTAAACCTACAGCAATAGACTACCTGATCACAAACAGGAGCCTTGCTGCATCTGACTAGCCCACTCATTGACACTGGAGTTGTACCAGTCACACTGGGGTTTGCTGTTTGGTTTTTTTTTAATTCCATTTTGTGCATTTACTGCAGTATGGCATTTACAATTGTTTCCTTTTTCCGCAAGCTCTGGTGACCAGCCACATTGCAATCCCAATACTTCATATTTTTCACTACCCAACATTTTAACTGCAGCTTCTAAAACTTCATACCATAGGAACATAAAGAGATAAAAAAAACACAACAAAAAGCACCACAAAAGCAAGCAACATCTTTCAGCAGCAATTAAAGTAAAATAGCAAAACACATCTGTACTTGCTCCCATACCGGTTTCAAGGGCAAACTCAGATGAAACTACAAGAGTTAAGGGCTATGCCACATATTAGATCTTCACCCTATGCAAGCTGCAGACAAATCTTCCTCTCATATCTAAGCAGGCTCAGTTGTACCTGAGCTTCATCTTTCTTACTGAAGTACTGCAATTTTGTTTAAAGGTATTCCCATACACCAGCAGCCCCACCTGTCTTCATCAGCAACAGCCAGAAGCCTTCTGACCATAAATACTTTCATGCTTCCAAAAACTGCAGAATCTGCACTTCAAAGAGCTGGCTGCTTCTTTGCAATGCCAGGTATTACAAAAAAAATAATAAAAAACACAGTAAGAACTTCCCAAGCAGTTTACTTACAGTACACGTCCACTCTGATGGACTTTATGGCTGGTGAACCCAAGCCGTTCTCAGCCTTGCAGTAATAGCGTCCTCCTTGGTGTCGCTGGATATTGGATATCCTCAGAGTTTCATTGAAGACGCTTGAATCTTGAAATCTGTCAGAGGCACTTCCTGCTGTTTTGGTCCACCTGATCTGAGCAAGCACCAAAAACGATTGTTACTTTAGCTCTGTGAAAGTGAGCAGAACATATTTTTCTTCACAAAACTGAGAACCATGTATGCAGCAGCCAGGTTTTTATTGAAGGACTTTGAGAACTTCTCCAAAAAACTGAATAGCTCATGCTTAAAATGAAACACACCATCTAAGTGTACCTGAAAGGTAATCTTGCACTGATCACCCTCTCAGAAATAGTTTATTGCTTTTGATGAAAATACCCCATTAAAAATGAATGACACTAGCAGAGATATGGAAAAGAACTCAAGCCACCATCAGTGATACACAGCTGGAACAGCTGCAGAGAAATTCCCTGTAATTGTCGCTGAAATAGTATTTGTGAAAGATGAGGGCACATTGGAAAGCACCTTCAAAACAAATAATGGATTATCTTTTAGCAATAATAAAACTGAATTTGAAGGAGTCAAATGATCAGTTGCTTGAAACTGCAACTACTACCATCTATTTCTTCAAACAGGTGGTTTGGTTTTTTTAATGCCATTTACAGCAATTACAGATTCCTTCAACTGGTAATTATTTTTCCAAAAGCAAAGAGTTTTTAAAGGGAATATTTTAATTCCAGAACCATAAAAATGCAGGTAACAGCTCAGCGTAACCAACAGCTGCACAGAGGTAGATATGCATACTGCTAGCATCCATGCTTGATGAGCTAAGTCCTTGTCTGCATAATCTGGTAGTCTAAGCTATCTCCATAAAACACACCAGACATCTACAGATGCCCCCAGATACCTCCTCCTCTTTCCGTTCACACTAATTCAGTGACCAGGACAAACAACACCAAAACTGCTTTTTTAAATGATAGGGTTTTTTTGCCTACAGAGGCCACAAGTAGGACACTCGCATTAAAAAGATTTTATGTCTCTTCTTGAGCTTCTCAAAGCTGTTTCTTCTCAATCCCATGCACCAATTCTATGCCAGGGTAAAGACCTGTAGTCATTGATACAAATGAGATTGATGCAAGACAAAATAATAAATATTTGGCTATTAGTTCCCAGACAACAGTCCCCAAACATTGTCCAAAAGTAGCGCAGCCGTGATTTAAAGAAAAGCATTTGGACATTGATCCATTGAGATCTGCTAGGCAGGCTAGCACAAGCAACCTTGAGCCAGTATTGGCTTGGTTTGGACAAGGCAGCACAAGCCTGCCATCAGTAGCAAGTTCCTGTCTCCATGCCCAGTCAAGACTGAGCTGGACATGCTGTGCTTCCAGCCCTCTCTCATGTGAGTGAAAGTCCCATGGCTGGGCTGGGAAGCCTGTGCTGAGTATCAGGGTGGCCCTACGGCTTGCCTTGGCTGGAGGGAGACCATTCCCCCAGAGTGCATACTCAAGTTCCACCATACCCAGTCCTCACCCAGAACCGGGATCTGGATCTCAGTAAACGGCACAAAAGCACACGGTGGGTAGGGGTCAGCCTTCCTCTCATTGGGATCTTCGCCTGAGCAGGAAGGATCTTCTACAAGAGTCTTTGAAGTGAAAAATTCATGACCAGCTATAGCCCACATAAATTCTCCTCCCCTTGAAAGAAGTCCAGGTATGGGCTTTGGAGGCTGAATTTACAGCAAACAATACTTCAGAACTATTTTCACCTTTCTATTTTGTTATACTCAGAAGCCCAAATGGCTTTGCCCTCTTGCTAGGTGACCTGTGTAACTCTCATGAGGTTTTGTTGCTCTGGGATAAAGCAAATATGCCAAACTCCACATCTACAACATTCAGTCTGCATGTGAGAGAGACACTATTAGCACTGCTATATTTACCAGTCTCAATCTGTCGGTACTTCTATTCTAAACTCTTGGCTCTAGGGCTTTTTAAATCATCCATATAAATGTGCTGCAGGATAATTTTGGAACACATGCTCAGCTTCTGCATGCTGCAGAATACAATTTCATCATATACATTTCAAATGCGTGAGTAGTATTTTAAAACAGTATTTAAGATGTTCAGTGAATCTCTTGCATGTTTTATTTCCCTTTATATAATCAGAATTGCAAAAAAAAAGTGTTGTTTGATTTTTAATTGGAAAATAATTATAAGCATGACTACCCTCTTCCTCCCATTCCTCTCTGACAAAACGTTTCCCAGGGAAGGCAGTCTGTGCTGTCAAAAGAACATTTATATGCTCTTCAGTGATGTGTTACAAGTATTATCAGCATATATGTAACTGGTAATGTTACATAACTTACACAAAAAATATAGCAAAGTTCATTTAGATGCTGTCAGTTTTATCTTTTTTATAAATGCAAAAATATTCCCCCTCCACTGCATCCTAATGCTGGTGTGTTATCTCTATTATTATGAATTTTAACAAGATTATATTCGGCTATCAAGAAAAGTAGGCATTTCAGCTTTAACAAAATCTATACACATGTATATTCTAGAGGAAAGAGGAGTAATGTCAACAAATTAACTAATTTTGTAGTGCATGTAGAGGTCCCTGAAGAATAAAAGGAATATTGTCAACTAGATTCTCTCTTAAAATATATCTTCCAGGAATATCACTCGTCTGATTTAACGTCAGTTCATTATTTACCTTGCCTTTAATTCAACGTACACACAGAACTATGCTGATCAATATCACATTGTAATTTATCGAACGCACTGTGAAGAAAGATGACTCCCAAACACTATGCTAATGCAGGAATCAAAAAGAACTGGGCACAGGAAAAAACAGGTATCTGAGGCTGAAAACCTCCTCAGAGAGGTCCGCAGTTGTTTCACTCACTGCAAGCTCCAGTCCACGCTTTGGGGTGACCTTTAATAATTTTTAAGAAACTGAGACCTTCAAGTCCACCCTTACAAATGGAGCATCTCACGGTTCAGCTCTAGTGTTGAAACCTTCAGCATTGCTTACTGCAGTGACCTTCGGAGACACAGCCCTGACATCATCCCATTTTCAAAGTGGGGCCTGGCAGCAAAGGACTATGGGCTCATGAGACATTGTGGCAACTATGAGTCTCAAATCATAGAATCTACAGAATCCCAAAGTAGCATCCATGCTGCTTTATACCAGAGGATTCTGGTATAGGAAGCCTCTGGATTACTAAATTTCAACAACAACAACAAAAAGCATTAGACTGTATATTCACACAGTTCAGATACTCAAGTGTTTTCAAATATCTTGGCACAAAAGAAGTTGCTCACCCAGGTGCATTTTATCAGTATTTGCTATTCATAATCTGCTCCCTTGTTTGAAGACTCCAATGCCTACTGCAGAAGCAGCACTGCGTACTCTGTGTGTCTATTCAGACAGCGTGGATACCACAGGAAGTAGATAAATTCTGTTCCATCAGAAAGACAAAGCCAGTCTTGCTTGTAATGTGTTTCAACTAAAAATTTACATCCACAGATCACAGCATACACAAACTGGACTAATAAATGTTAATCCATTACATAGATAAGCACTCGCTGGCTTCTAAGGATGCAATTTTCCCAAGTATTCACTGTTACTCTGATGCACACTTGGAAATCTCACCCATGAATTGTCATTGCTCTGCCATATGATTATCTGTCCAGGTCCCTCTGGATGGTATCACTACCCTCCAGCGTGTCAATCGCACCACACAGCTTGGTGTCATTGGCAAACCTGCTGAGGGTGCGCCCAATCCCACTGTCCATCTCACCAATAAAGATGTTGAATAGTGCATGTACATGTTACCAACACCGACCCCTGAGAAATTCCACTTGTCACTGATCTCCACTTGGATATCAAGTCATTACTTATACACTGAGCCACTGAACACGCAGAAGTAAAAAATTATTTATGAATAGTTCAATTAAAAAATATTAAAATTTGAAAAATTAGTAAGTTATGACCCCTGTAGAAATATCATGACCTATGTACTTCTCCCATTTGTATATGTCCATATATTCTCTTACCATCAGTATCTCTGATAGTATTTATTGCCTTAAGAAGATGCCCCAAGACAGTCATATTTCACCCTACAGCTTCACTTTTCTTAATGAACTTTCCTTCAATTCAGTAAGAGTCACAGACTTTACACTGTTAAACTAAAAATGCAGATTTAAAAAAGCTCACTGAAATCTGCCTAATGCAGCAACTGTAAGCAAATATGTTACTTAAAATATACCAAGTGCCCACACAGGTGGTTGGCACTGCATCTGACTGCCACTGACTACAGTCACTACCCTCTGACATCATGAAGAAAACAAGGATGAGGAAAACATCCTGATCATAACTTCCTGTTGTAATGCCCAAATCCATGCATCATACTAAATGCCTCCTTTGTAGGCAAACAGCCATAAAAGAAGTCTTTGAAGAACTTCACATGGATGTACTGGAACATATCTCCATACCTAAAAACATCAGAGCCTTTGGAAAAAGCTTTCTTTCCATTTTTCCATGAGATTATTTTTGCTCTCATGAAAGCAATGGCTGGGGCAGCAGCCACTGAAGACAGGAAACACTCAACACCTTCACGATAAACACAGAGGACATAAGGTACAAAAGACCCCTTTGAGGCCAGGAAAGAGAAAGAGACTTCTGCTCTTCTAGTTAAGGATAACTATCTCAAGCCATTTTGAGCATATGCATCTCCCCTGACCTCTTCCTCTGCTATACAGAGGGGTTATAACCACACTGTAGATCTCAGTGCCCTGCGAGGTACACCTGAGCTCATCTGAAATGGGTCAGCCTAGGGTCCTTCCACAGCCCTGTGGAGACTCCCATATACTACTATGTTAGACAATGAACAAAAACAACCCCAAAACGTAAGTAAAAAGAATACTCTTACAAAACATACACACACACACAAAAAAAAAGTGAAAGAAACAAAAAATCCAGGAGAGCACACTGGATCCAAGTTTTCATTGCCTGATACTAAGACAGACCATTCATGCCTATATGCAATAAGTGGGACATGTTGGCTCAAAATAGCCCTGCTTTCCTTCCTGTAAGCAACCTGCACAGCCAAATGACTGCAAGGCAGATGTAAATCATCACTGCAGAACTGGCAGGCATGGATTTTGTACCCGACTTAAACAAACGCAGGTTCACAACAGAGAACAAGTTGTTCAACTCCAAGGTTTCTGCACAGAACTGCTCAACAATTTGGGCATGAAAACCATCAATAGGCAAATCCAACAGCTCCTTGTCTGAATGGGTGTCTTCTTACTTGTGCCCATGAAAACACTTCTGCAGGGCTTTTGATGATTCAAGGGATAATCAAATCAAATGCACACCTCCAAGGGTTTCTGAATATCCATCTCAGCCACCTAAAACAAATCCCAGCTATTCCTGCACCTTGCCCGTGAGACAGGAAGATATAGCACTAATCTAAAATGTCATTGCTCTGCAGGTCACCACCCTGCTCTTACTTTTGCAAGGACATGTTTACTCCAGGAAATCTCGCGCGTGTTCAACAGGTCATCCTCACTACACATGAAAGGAAAGCTTTCACACGTCTAAATTATAGGATTAGCTACCCCTGTAGCTAATGAAAATGGGAGGGCAATGTTGCATTTTGATTTTTAGCGAAATAAGAAGTAGCATGATGCAGCGTGCATGAGACTGAGGGTACAAACCCTCTATCATCATTAGAATAGATATTGCTACTGGCTATGAATACACAACAGTGGTATGAAACTGTCTTCCCATTTATTTCATACTATCATAGCTAAAATATTTGTCTTGAAAAAGGCTTCTGATACAAGTACTGTTCATTGTTCAAAACTTTTTACAGGGAACATTAGAGCGGCAAAACAACCAACTCAATACAAGCCCTGCTTACAGTGAAAAAATCATGATCCTCTGTTTTGGACATGGCTAGAAAACTGTTTTCTGTGAAACCAAATGAAGAACTGGAGAGTCTTTTGTTTCCAAATGTATTTCTTCAAGTCTGCAGTAGCCAAGATGCAATCACCTTGGAAGACTGGGTTTCATTGCTGCATGGACTGCTCAAACTTCACAGAAACGAGAGAGAAGACTGAGTGCTGCACTCAGGCTGCTGCCTTTCTGGGACGACTCGTGTGCTTATGTTTACTACTCACATCCCAGTGCTTCAGCAGGCTGGCATGCAAAATCACAATATTTTACTCATCTAACTAAAAGCAGCCTATGACAGTAACTGTTACACATGAGGACACAATCAGTTCTGACTCGGTGCCAGAGATCACAGAGAAATTGTTATTTTCCAGCTTGATTGCTATAACACATAGGAAAAAATACTTCCCTTTATTCTCTAGCAGAGGAAAAATTGTGGTTATTAATTACAGAGAAAATAATCATTAAAACCACAAAGTTAGAAGCAATCAAGTTCACAGAAGAACTTAGTGCTTTGTTCACAGTTCATTTTAGCCCAAAACACATCAGTCATAGCAATGCTTTGGCTGGAGTCTACGGATGAAGACTGTAGTCTTGTGACTCCAAAATGGTAAGCTGCAATAAATGAAAGGATCAAAAAGAATAACTGAAGATCTTCACATATGATAATATGAGAAAAACTATATCTAAGCTGACTATTCCTTCATTTCTGAACTTCCTGCACTTTTGCAAGACTGATGATAGATATAACCCACGTTACTCAAGAGTTACCTAAGCCCCACTGGTGTAACTCGGCAGGAGTTTTATGTGAACTGACACCCCGTAAACAAAAATGATACACCTCACAAGTACACCAGCAAAACGCAGCTTGTCCAAGCAACACAGCAACAGCTCATTACTGCATCAGTAAACTTTTATAGCAATCACATGAAATATCATCTTATACCCCCATCACCTCAGGCCAAGCAACTTGCATGTCATACAACAAGGTAACAGTTGATCGTCTATTGCCAATAAAGAAAACAGCAGGCTTGAATTCTACTTTTAAGTCTGAAGACAGAAAACAGGCCAATATGTAGCAATGGTATATACATAAAGTTCTTAGGCAGTCCAAATTTGTTTAAATTCTTATTAGCACTAACAGGAATTTCCCAGATGTGAAGGAACAGAACAACCATCCAAAAAAGAACAGAGCTGGCAACAAATCAGAGTTCTACACTTGTCACAAATTTCCCCCCTGAGCTGGCACTGATTTATGTACTATAAATGCTGAAAAGGCAGTTGTGGAGCTTTACCACAGCACAGCTCAGCACTCATTAGCTGATGGAGACTATCTCGGGCGGACTCCAGGAAGCAGACACGGGGACAGGGTAGTACAGACCTGCACAGAATCACAGAATCCACCAGCATGGTGGAGCAAAGTACAGAAAACATGCTCTTTAGGTAAGGTTGTGCCCCAAACAAAGAATATACCTTTTTCTTGTTTTTTCTTTTTTTCTTTTTTTTTTGTCTTTCAGGTTACTTACAGTGCTACAATTTCAAGGCAGCAGAAGTTACATCACTATTCTTAAATTTAAAAGGCTCATGTCTTAGTTGTTCCAGCAGACTTGTGCATATTGTCATCAAAACTCTTGAAAATAAGGCATCTCACAGGCCTAAGACATCTGAACACCAAGAACTAAGAATTTGGCTTTGAAAGTGCAGAGGAAGGATCCCTTACACTCCAACACTGAAAACCTATAGATTAACCACATAGAAGTAAAAAAATTCTAAGTGATCACTGAGCAATTTTAGAGGAAATTAATAAGTGGATCCTGAAGATCATTAGATATATCGGTAAAACAACCTTCCTTAGATCCTTCTTATAGCAACTTGCTTAGCTGAGTAAGTCTGTGTCTTTATGAAAAGGTAGCATCTGGGGAAACATCTACATACTTTCTCAAAAACTCTTTGAGGAACCTGCTAAATGATTAATTATAGCAATTCATCCCGGTTTGACTATAATGCTTTTTCTTACAACTTTAAGATGTTTCACTGCCTCAAAGAATTAGCACTTTATATTGAATAATCAATATACATTATACTATAAATATCTCTTGAAGGATGGGGGGGGTTCAACCTGTGTAGCAGGAAAATACCTTCTCTTGCATTAACTGGAAAGGTCTGAGTTCAATGAATTTCACAGAGGCTTGTTTCTACTGAGGTCAGTATCATTTTAAAATTGTCAACGGCTGCAGGACTTAAAAGGGCCTTGCGTGGTTATGTCTTCCTGATGGGAAATTATTTACTATCCACCAACTAAATTATTCAAGGAGTTTCATGAAATGACTGAAACATCTGTGAATGTAGTATTTTTATTCTTCTCTGCTATTTTTATTCAGCAGCATTAAACTGCTTCAAAATGAAATGCAACTTCTTATCTTCATAATAAAGAACATAATCAAAGGGCAGAACAAAGCAGACATAGCACCATTTGAATTCCTAGTGATTAATTTTTATAGTGGCTTTCAGATACTGGTATACCATGTTAAACAATCAGAGTCATAAACATCCTCATAACTTAAATGCATAGAAATTCATCCACGATAGTTTTAAATTACTTAAAGGCTAATAAATACAAGATATTTTATAACTTGTCACTATTACCACTACCACAGAACTTGGTGATGAGACCATCAGAGAACTCTGTGAAATACACACCTAGACTCTCATATCCCCTGTGGACCAATCTAAATCATAATACTATTTTTTCCACCAGTGACAGGATAAGTTACTATAGTTGCCATACAGCTACAATAAATACTCCAAAATTCTTACAGTTTTCAGAAAGAAAGGCTGGTATAGTCAAACTTGCATGAGCTACAAGAGCAATGTGGCTATAAGAGAGCTGATAACCTGGAGGCCAGTCACTGAAAGAGCTGCAAAGAGAAGCTGGTCCAAGGACAAGGTACTTCCAACAGTGCCCTGCAAAGGTTACCTCCTAGGAAGGCACATTCTGTGCACTTCTCTGAAGCCGTAATTGCTAAAAAGGACAGGGAACAGGGAGGTGATACCACAGCAATCCATGCGCTCCATGACAGGCCCACCACCTCTTTGAACTACCATTGAATGAAAAAGTTGAGAGATTTCTTAGTTGTGTAAAGCAGAAAATAATCAGATAGATTAGGAGTTGTACATTGTCTCTAACTGAAGCGTCTACAATTGGCCTTGGAATAAAGTCTAAGGTGACAGTCCCACTCTGACGGTTATAACCTCAGGAAGATGTTGAAGAACTGACAAGAATGTAGAGAATAAACTAGAGTACTCATTAAAATAACAGAAACATGCTCAAGAGTGCATGCAATAAGCTCATCAAATTCGCACTATCGTGAAAATCAGGGAAAAGAAATCAGTATTTTTCAAACATACATGAGGGACTGAAATTCAATAGCAGATCAATTTTCAACATAAAGGGCAAAGTTAAGGCAGTAATAAAATGGATTAGAAATCACTTTCCATCTGCTGAGTCTAAGATGTTTATGCAAAACATCTTCTATCCAAAACGTTTCACTAAATCCAAGTCACCAGTGCCCAAGGACTTTCCTGGGAGTGATGGAGGTCTCAGCACAAATCCACGGATGTGGAATCTCCTTTTTGTGCACACCACCATGAACCAGCTCTATAGCCCAGATCGTTGCCTGATACTGGATTTCCACCACCCAGCACTTCTGCAAAACTGCGACCACCACATGTCTTCAGTGTCTAAAGATGTAAAAACCCAACCTATATACCCTAAAAAACTCTTACTAGCCCAGTTTTGCATGTTAAGTACCTTACAGGGCTGCTGGTCTTCGTTGCATGACCTTTTAGAGCCTGGCTTTCCCCAAATTTGGTGCATGCACACAGCCAGTTCCAGAGAGTGCCTGCTGCATCCAATCTGGGAATGGGGATTTGGGAGAGTATTAGAGGAGGACAGAGGTCTGAGGAGCTGCTGTTCAACTACAGCAGAAGGAGCAGCGGGAAGCCAAAAGCCACCAGTTCCCCTGTTCCCAGAACTATCTGTCTCCCTCAAGAGCAAAAAAGCATAAAAATGTGTTTCTGTCATTAAACTCAGAAGACTGGAGCCTAAACAGAGTGAGGGAAAAGTGGCTGCTAGACAGGATTTTTCTACTTTAGATTCACTCTTTATAATAGTTGCATTTCAAAGTGACAAAGCCATCTTGAAATCCAGGCAGTTTAAAATTGATGCTTTTTTTTCCTTTTCTAAAAATCCTTCCAGGTATTACTTCTGCTTCTCATTCTCTCCATTTCTACCCATTTCACTCCCTTACAAGTCCCTTGGGAGAAACCGAATATTCAAGAGAAACAGCTCTACAGAGTGCACCCAAAATGCTGTCAGAGACAAGTAAACTGATAAAGACAGAAGAGAAAATTTCTCTTTTGGTCTTTCAGTAATATGAATCTTGACTACTTCCCGCAACAATCATTAGGGGAAGTATTTTGGGGCAGACATGCAGCCTTTAAACTGACTGACAAGCATCACATCTAAGAGTATCTTTAAATGAGAAAACAAAAGCAGCAATCGCTGACACCAGCATGGCTGCACACAGGGCGAATATAGCATTCCAAAAGAAAGCTATTTCTGTGCAGATGGTGAACACTACAAAGCAGAGATCTACATACTCTCAGTACAGATGAACCAGCAAAAGAAAGAAAAATGCACTTGTTTTCCTTCTGCATGAAACTAAAAAGAACCAGCTTTGTTTCCAGAACATGTTCATACCTCCAAGGGCTCCAGTGCAAAGTTTTGTGGATCCTTAATTCTTTGCTCCTGCAGGAGCATGCAAGGCACTGCCTCTCCTCCTCCACCAAAGCTCCCCTGCAGACCCACACCACACTGTGTGCTCTGACAGTAACCCAGACACATTTTAAGCCCACCTCTGCTTGAACAAATTAAATCCACTTAACTGAACATCATAAAACACTGGGTTTAAATGGCTCTTTTTCCACTACATTGTCTTCTGCAAATAGCACAGAGGTTATTGATTTCCTGCAATGTAATATCAGCCTGTTTACTTAAACTAGTTCCCATTTTAAAAACTTCATAAAATGTAATCCAGAAAAATCATGCTGTACTTCAGACAACACTGACTGCAGACTTGATGCACGGAGAGGCCAAGAAAAATCCCTTCGAAATATTGAAAGCTGATAACCACCAGGCTCTGCCTTTACATTCACATTGCACCTTATCAGCATTTCCTACAGCACACACTGCATTGCATCCCTCTGAGACTGAAGATGGACAGCTGACTTATTTCCAGTCATCCTTCTGAATTACATGCTGAATCTTAGTGATCCAGTAACATTAGCTATGCTTTTATCTTCTTTCACAAGGAACGCTCACTCATACATGCCAAAATATGCTTTACAATCTCATTCAGCTAAAAATGAGAGTGAGATCCTGAGATTTAACTTGCTTTAGCTGTGATGACAAGGAAAGAAGGTGACATTTTATTTTGCTTGAAAGGTGGGAGAACTGGCAAGGGGGGGCGCAGCAGGAAGAAAAGAAAAAAGAGAAGAAAACTTGACAAGATAAAGTTGGCAGCTTGGTATGAAAGGCTATCAACAGAACTTAAAGCCAGAAAAGATCAGCAGCTGCTGAGTACAAGACACAGATACTGCACCAAGCCCCTGGTTTGTTGTTAACATAAGAAATCAGAGGCACTGACTGAAATTATCAAACAGTAGTGTTTGTTTGTGTTGTTTTAAAGACACTTTATCTTGAAAATTACAACATATAATTGTGTTGTACAACTAACAGTCACATCCAACAGGATGACACAAAGTCCAGGGCTCTAAACCTATTCCAAAAGAGAAAATATTCATGGTAATTGAATCTATCCATACCTAGTTCCCACTGTCATTAGATACAACCTTTTGATCAGGCAATTCCAAAACATCAGACATCCAGAGGCTGCACAATTAAGCACATCCTACCTACACACTGCAGATGCTGGACCACAGATACGAGAATGGGCATCTGGGATCAGCCATGATGGAAGTTCATAGTTTTCTGCTGGAAACTGACAGTGAGATGCCAAAAAAACACCTCTGATGCCAGCTTTTTGCTTCTGGGTACACTTTTCCCTCCCCCTTAGTTTCAGAGGATGAAGGATTGGCAATGTCCTCTTCAGACTGTGAAAAAGTCTAAACCAATATTAAACAAGACTGGAAAAGGACTGAGTCTCTTCCTCCCTGTACCTGGCACAGCTGAGAAGGGTTCTGCCAAGACCTCTGAGAAGAAATTGAGCATGTGTTTGAATCCTAGTGACTTTGAAATTTTAGCTTATTTTCAACTCAGAATCCAACAAGAAGAAAATTTATGAAAAATCCAGTAATCACAAATAGCACCATTCATGCCTTGCTGAGCTTTCCTGGCATACCTTTAAATGACTCCCACAACTGCCAAGGAAAGGGATCTGGGAACAGTTCCCACATATCAAAAGAATTACAAATAGAGATTAAGAAAAATAATAATTAAAAAAAAAAAAGACAAGACAGGATTAAGGACTTGTAGAACAAAGGCTAGAGAAACCATTGCAATATTTAGCGACAGTGAACTAAGATGATTTCCAAAGGTAAATGAAGACAGATGAAAATCAGGGAATATTTAAAACTGGAAAAGTTGATATCACAGGGAAGAGGGGCTGCAGCCACTAATACAGTGTTGCCTAATACACAGTAGTGATCCATCCCCAAAGGCACTAATGCACTGGGAAGTTTCCTGAGGCTCTGGACATCTCACCACATTTCTGCTGTATTAACAGATTCTTGCAGTTGGAAAGGGTGTGCAAGACAACTTGGTTCAGCAGGGGAAAGTACCTTGCAGGGGCTGGTGATGAGCCTTTGAGCCTTCATCCTACAGTCTCAGTAGGGCAGCCCTGCCACTCTGAACCTGTTCTTGGTATATGAAAGTTGCACTGTTGCATTAAAATAAAAAAAAAACAAAACCAAAACACACATCCACAAAACCAAAACCTAACTTTGAGCTTTCCCTTCATTCTGTATTAAGAATCCACAATTATAAAGACAAAACAATTCCCTCTCCACCCCAAAAAAGCCCATACAACAGCAAACCACCAAAATCTAGACTACAGAGATCAGCAGATCATCGCCAGAGCCCAAGACAAACTCCACCACACTACAGCTTTTAGCTTTAATGTTCACTTTCATTTTACAAGGAGACTACAAACTAGAAAAGGCAGCTAAACTAAGCTTCAGCCCACCAGAAGTTAAACAGCCTAGTCTTTTCCAACTACACATGGCTGGCTGGAGTTCTCCGACTCAAAGGGTTTTTTATTTATTTTTTATTGTGTTTTTACTTTCTTGGCTGTTGTGCAAACTTCCTTGATTTTACAAGAGATTTTTAGTTAATTATGTATTTACCTAGTTAGCATAATTGTCTTCAATTATGTAATTAGTGTTCATATGTGTAATCATTTGAACATGTCATTATATCTAATTACACCATTAAAACGTGCAAGTCAAATATCTTTATTATTTTGATTGATAGACATACAGGGAGGAAAGAAAAGTATTTCACTTGTTATTTTTATCTCCTGGATCATGAAATCTGCAAGAGTAAAAGACTTCAGCCTATAATATTGCTATAATTATTTATAAGGACTCATCAAGCATGTACCATGGTTATACCTTTCAAGTAGAGGTAGAACAAGTAAAACCACTCAAAACTAAGGAGCGAAGAGTCACTCAGTACAGAAAAAAACCCACTACTAAGAATAACCTCAACATACTTGTTGGTTAGTTCTAGTTATGCACTTACTCTTATGAAGAATAACAGCCCACATGAAAAAAATAACAGGGAAAGAAAAGAAAAAAAGAAAAAAAAAAAAAAAAAAAGGAAAAAACCCCCACAATAAAAGACCCACAAGTTGTTTCTGCTTGTTTTGATGGAAGATACTGTTGTACCCTAGAGAGGGATCTTAAAGCTTTCAGAACTTTTCAGCTACCTCTGAGACAACCAGCATAGACATACTTAGAACAGTAACATTTCTTAGTTCTGTTTAGTTTTATTTCACCAGCTGTGCTCTGAACCCTGTAGTACAGTACGAGAACAAATACCTGCTGCACACCAAATGAATTAGGACAGCGATACTTCAGTCTTTTTAATTGCTTTTGGCTGGGAAGGCAAACATTTACACACAGATTAAATAGTTAAGCTTATTTAAAGTTCAACTTCTCTTCAGGTTCAGATTTTTTGCCTCTACTAACATACAGAGCAGTCAAAAAAAACCCCACGAAACAAAACAAAAACAAACCAACCCACCCATATATGCCTAAGCTGACTCCAAGAGCTGGGGGGGTAGAGGGGGAAGCCTCGCACAACGACTAACATAACAAGAGCTCTTCAGCACCACTTGGGAATAAGCCTCAATTACAGAGCATCCTTCAGCAAAAGGCATATAGTGTTTCCAGCCTGATAAGCTCACTCATACTCTGCAGAGCATCCAGATACAAGTGCTCAGGTGGATGGCAGCACAAATAAACCCCGTACTTCCAAAAACAGCCACTCCCAGCTGCCAGAGGCTGAAGTAGAGCTCAGTCTCTGATATAATTTGATCTACAAGAACAGCAGCAGAGAGAATAAAACCACACAGAAGGATCACAGAGGAGTCATTTAACAGTCATACCAGAAAAACCATTTGTTCAAACTCTATCAACATCAGACACCTTGGATGCACTAGGTTTTGTGAGTAGCATTTCTCCTTAAAATTCAAAAGCAAGAACCTCATGAGCCTGCCTTAGCAGATCACAGAATCACAGAATCATAGAATGGCTTGAGTTGAAAGCGACCATAAAGACAATCTAGTTCCAATCCCCATGCCACAGGAAGGGACACCTTCCACTAGACCAGGTTGCTCCAAACCCGGTCCAGCCTGGTCTTGAACACTGCCGGGGATGGGGCAGCCACAGCTTCGCTGGGCAACCTGTGCCAGTGCCTCACCACCCTCACAGGGAAGAATTTCTTCCTCATATGGAATCTAAATCTCCCTTCTTTCATCTTACAGCCATGCCCCCCTGCCCTATCCCTACACATCCTTGTCAAAAGTCTCCAGCTTTCTTGTAGGCCCCTTCAGGTACTGGAAGGCTGCTCCAAGTTGTCCCCACAGCCTTCTCTTCTCCAGGTTGAACAACCCCAGCTCTCTCAGCCTGTCTCCACAACACAGGTGCTCCAGCCCCCAGAGCATCATCATGGCCTTCTCTGAACTCGCTCCAACAGGTCCATGTCCTTCTTATGCTGGGGGCCCCAGAGCTGAACAGAGTACTCCAGGGGGTGCTCTCACATGAGCAGAGTAGAGGGGGAGAATCACCTGCCGGTCACACTCCTTTTGATGCAGCCCAGCACATGGTTGGTTTATGGGCTGCAAGCGCACACTGAAGCTGGGTCGTGTTGAGCTTCTTGTCAACCAACACCCCCAGGTCCTTCTTCTTAGGGCTGCTGTCAACCCAGTCTCCACCCAGCGTGTATTTGTGCTTAGGACTGCCTTGACTCAGATGCAGGACCTTGCACGTGGCCTTGCTGAACTTCATGAGGTTCACACAGGCCCAGCTCTCCAGCCTGTTCACGTCCCTCTGGATGGCATCCCTTCCCTCCAGCACTGCACAGCTTTGAGTCACTGGCAAACCTGCTGAGGGTGCACTCAGTCCCTCCATCCATGTCACCAGCAGTTGAGGGTATATCGCCTAAACCCCAGGTGCCATCAAGTTACTGCTATGAAAGCACTGTCTTCAAGACCATATACAGATACATGAAATAGAGGAGAGCAAGTTCACTGCATGCAGAACCATGGTGTGTTACAGAAACATCTTTCCTCTGCTTCCTGAAGTTAGTGGGATATAAGAAAAGGCTATGAAGAACAATCAAGCCTTTAAAGGTCAATGACTGAGCTGCCAGCCATGGAAGTGGATACTGAAGGGCATCAGCTCCAGAGACAAACTCTGGAGTCAAGTATAGAATGCATCAGAGTCAAGTTTATAGTCATGCTATTCCTTCTCAGAGGCTCTAACACGTCTGGACACGTGGACAACAAATATATCATTTTTGGAGAACTCAAATGGGCAGCAAAACAAATGTAGTTTCCAGCCATGAACATGTCTTGCTGCTATGAGAAAATGAATGAGGAGCCTGCTGCTCTGAGGTTTCACTTGCAGATGTAGAACGTGTCTTTTATTATGGGAACAATTCCCTATTCTGCTCCATAAAAAGCATCTGCAAGTGTTCCTTTAGGAGACAACTTTTCACAGACCAGCTATCAGAATGTTACGAGAATGTACTTCTGCTTCAGGCACAGCAGATCTGCATATGCTGCTAGTTTCCCTGGGTTATTCAATTATCTCTTTACTCATCAAATACATTCTCTTTCAGTGAGCAAGACTTCACAGCAACAGACCTCATTCCAAAACCACCCGCCTCATTTTTTCTTATGAGACTAGTATGCTCAACAGTGATGGGAAAACAGCTACTTCTGCAGCATCGCTGGGGCACTCCTCCATTCTTTCAGCCAATGTCTTAGCTCTTAGGACCCATCAAGAAACAAGGAAACAAAAGCTGACAATATACAGACAGAAACTGAAGACTGCAGAGCATAGTTTGGGGGCAAAAACCAGGGGAAGGGGAGAAGACAGATGCGACGCATTCAGGGAACAAGTATCCATATTTCAATAAAATGGAAAATATTGCTGTTTTGCTTCTCATGATAGGAGAGTCATGCTTTGTGTTCATTGGAAACTTTCTGCAGGGGATTTTTGGCAGCTCTTAAGCTTCCACAAGGGTCAATCATATTTGAAAAGCCTGGTATACTAAAAATCACCAACCTGGATGTTATTTCCAGCTCGACGTGATTCTCTGATAGTCCCATCTCAGCGATTGCTGATGCTTTAGCAAGCTGAGGCTCAATATTCTCAACTGAGCATGACTGAAATACACACTTCACTTGCCCTCATATTGCATTTATCTTGATCTAAACTGACCTCTTTCTCCCACCACTTCCAAGCCCTTTTTAGAAACTTGCAAACATATTTCTTGTCAAGAGACAGCAGCCACCTGGAACCAGGAGAATCAGCAAGATACAACTGGTCAAAGCATTCAGAATACAAGAACTGAGGAGTTTAATTTCTTTATCGGCTTGCAAAACACATGTCATTCAATCCAGCTTCCTGCAGATGATGGAGTGAATGGATTTGAATTTTCAGTGGCATATTCACAAAATATCCAGTATGGATCAGTAAGGATGCTGTACCTTCCTCATCACTGCTGCCCAAAATGTTCTGCACTCCATGACAGGCTGAAGAAGAGGCTACGTAACTGTCACCTAACAAAGACAACTCCGTCAAACCCTTACATTAATTACAACTTAAGTGTGAGTTTTTAGCATTAGACTGCCACTAGGCAAAGACTGCAGGTCCAAAATAGATTCTGACGGAAATGTTTTCTTTAGGAGTTTGTGTTTTCTTCTCTGTTGCTTTTTGGGAAGTCTAAATTCTTGTAACTTTCAACATCAATGCCATCATCAACAAAAATGGCTGGGTCTCAGCATCCCTGCACCTATCTTCCACCTCACTTATTTCACCACCTCTGCCTGCTCTTACCTCAAGGCTCCCACAGTCATCCTCAGGAAAGCCTCTCCTCCCACAGATGAGGCTATATAAGATTAAGCACTGCAGCAATATATGTTCACATGGAAAAGGTGAGGGGCAATGGGCACAAGTTACTCACAGGGAGATTCTGGTTGGACACTAGAGAAAAAAATTTCACTATGAGAACAACCAGCCATTGTAATAATTTCCTCAGGGAAGTGACGGATTCCTCAATGCTGGGACACTTAGGATTCAGCTCGACAGGGTGCTGGGCCATCCAGTCTATGTCATGCTTTGCCTAGACAGGCTGGACCAGATGGTACTTGAGGTCCCTTCCAATCTGGGATTCTATGATTCTGTGCGCCACTGAGACAACATCAATAAATGAGGTGTATAAGCAAGCAAAGGCAGCTTTTCAAACCCCCACAGTACACCGGGATATCACAGAGCACAGCAGAACCACAGTCCACAAGTGCCTGGAGTTGCCAAGCAGCTGATGTGCACCACGCAGTGCTTCCCTCACCTCTCCTGCCAGCTCCAACAAACAAACTCCTTCCCAAGCAGACAGGCATCTCCATCAACAAAAACATGTAACTGTGGCATGTTATAGAAAACCTTCATTATTTAAAATGCATACCATCTTAATTACTCAATCCGATTAGTGTAGCCTCCTCTAATGTTTCAGACCGTAATCCTACCTTCACCTTATTAGTGTGTGCAAAGGAAAAATTAACATTTTTTGGTACTTCATCTATTAAAATATAAAAAGCAGCATTTCAGAAAAACAAAACAAAAAGCCACGTGATGTTCTCTTTGATCAGCTGCAAGTGAAACATAAAAGGCTCCTTTGAGGTAAACTGGATGCTACATTTTCTATTTTAATGGATAACAATTCTTATTAACTGCTGATGTGACCAAAGAAGGCAGTTTGTGGGGAGGAGAGGGGGTTACTTACACTGGAACAGCTGTTTCCCTATTGCATTCTGCATATCCTTATTACAGTAATTGTGCTCTTGTTAGGAAAACTGATGATGATTTCATATGACACTCCTTAGTTCATGGGAAGGCTTTACAAATGTTCAGTGAACACCTGACAAAATCCAGCCTGACTCATGACTAAATTAGCCTGCATTTTATGCTGGAAAAAACGCTTCAAAAATGTTTGACTCAATAAAGCTCACATTTAGCTGTGAATAGCACATGCTTCCATCGCTCTTAAGCATTAAAAGAAATATGTGATTAAACTTTACCTGCCATTTTTGCTGTTGAGGCTATGAACAGTTTATTTGATGTTTTCTTCCTAGAGTACAGGACCTGCATTCACACCTCTGCAGCGCACTGCAGATACATTCAGTGTTCACTACAACCTTCTCATGCTCCAACAAGAGAATTAAGTGCTAAATGTAAAAAAATCTGGGGCAGAAATCACAGCACCCACAGCGAGGGACAGCATCGAAAGACAAGCAAGCAGCAGACTCCTGGAGTTCCTTGGGACTGAGAGACTCGTGCATCTGAGCACATCACAAATGGAGAGCACAGCACGCTCTGACTCAGGACAACAGCGCTGCTTTATGTCAGGAAGTGCAGTTAACCCCTAACAAGACAAACTGGGACCCACCAAAACTCTAGTTTATTCAAGAACTTTAGTTTATGTCTACCACTCATTTGAGACAGGGAAAAAAACCCAAAAAACATCTGTGCTACCTGCAGCACCCCTTTCTCCACCCCAGTTCCCATTAGCCAGCAGGCTGCATGTACCAGCATGCAGGTGCCCGGAGGAGCAGCAGCCCTGGCTGTGCTCAGGGTGCGGAATCACCAAACTCAGGAAGCAGAAGGTATCTCCTAGCTGCACAAGGAGAGTAGCTACTTGTTGACAGGCTGGCCGTCAGCACAGCACTCCACTCCTACAAGTGGAAAGAAAACACAGCAAAACAGAGGCAGAGAGAAAATTTGGGGTCTTCCAAAAGCAGATCCTCCCACGCAGTGCTTTCCAGGAGAGCCACGCTTCCTGACACTCTCTTCACACACAACCAGCAACAAGTGCATGTCTAAGCCCCTTGATTTCAAGGGGATAAAATCACAGAATCACAGAATGGTTTGGGTTGGAAGGGACCGTAAAGATCATCCAGTTCCAACCCCCTGGAACGCCTTCCACTAGACCAGGTTGCTCCAAGCCTCATCCAGCCTGGCCTTGAACACTGCCAGGGATGGGACAGCCACAGCTTCTACGAACAACCTCTGCCAGTGTCTCACCACCATCACAGGGAAGAACTTCTTCCTGATTATCTGATCTATATTTACCTTTTTTCGTTTAAAGCCATTAATAACATATCCAAATGGCATAATCCAATAATGCTGCATAGGAGAAGAGTGTCAGAAGGATGTGAGGAGGTGGAATCCACTACAGTTCTGCATAAGAAAGCTTCAGGGCTTATTAGGGCATTTTGCATCCCAAATAGTTGAAGTCATGTAGCTCACTGGGAGCAGAGAGCACACAACTCTCAAGACAGTCGGACTATATGTGGTAGCATCAGCTGCTGCCTCCCCAGTTCTGGAGTTTGGTCAGGGCAGGGGGACAAATGTGAGGACCCCATCACTTGCCAGAGAGCAACTGGACGAGGACTGGGGCATTGTTTTCCCACCATTCAGCACGTTTTCCATCTCAGAACACACTGCTCATGACAGGATAATGTAACCTGAGGTGTGACAACACACAGAGGTGAAGGACATGGAAAAAGACCCAAAACAATGTAGCTGAGGTTATGCAGACAAACAAGGTCTTTATCATTTAGCCTTTAGTGGACAGGCAAGATACAAAATCGCAGCCATTCCCTGCTCTTTCAGAAGATGCTGCTTCCTCTGACCCCTGTGGTCCAAATGGCACTCCTAACCTTGGGACAGTCACAGTCATTGCTGCAAACAGCTGGATGCCCCAGCACAGGCTAGATCTGCCAAGGAAGGGAAGGATAAGCTATATCCCTCCATGGGCTATGCAAGACAGCCTCACTAGTGTGAATAAAATGGCACCTATTAGCTACATGAAAGAGCAAATAACTTGTTTGTGTCATAGGGATAAGTGTGCTTACGCATCTCTTGTGGAGCTGACAGGCAGGTACAGCACAACACTTAGTTCCTGGGCTAACATCTGTTAAAAGGACAGATCTGAATGGCAGCACAGCAGCCCCTCACCCTGAGGGACATGCAGTCGACTCCAGCAGGTCTGACATAGACCATGGGCTCAGCCCTACTACCAGGGACAGGGGAGGACTTCTCATGTCACCCTCGTTCTCAGACAGGAAGGGCCTTTGTAGGATTCTGTTAATAAATCCAAACCAACCTCTGGGCAAAATTCTGAATGCAGTAATTTATGAAAAGAGAGCTGCATTTGCCCACCCACCCTTAGCCTCACCTGAGCTTGGATGTGGCATTTCAAAAACTTAATCAAGGAAAATTAGTTTCCATGGTAACTAATGGCACATTTAATAGATCGAGTGATGAGTGCTGTGTGTAAGAATGCTGCAAATTATGAATAGCAGTGATATATCAAATGCTGCAAAATCACTCCACAGAAAACAAGCAGACAATCATATGTTGGGGTGCTGAGAGCTTTCTGTATAATTAGGAATGAGGCTAAGTTTTGGGGAGCAGCAGTGTGCAAGGGTTTGTAATCTCTTTCCTTTGTAATAACTGCTGTAGCCTTCCATTATTCTCTCAAAAGGTTTTACTGATACTGATTAGAACTTGACAATTTTTAAGCAAAGTTGCAAAACAGTTTCCAGTTTGAAAGTGCAACCACGACCCTGAATAGAGGATTTTCCCCATCTCTACCTGCCTGTAACTAATACTAGGGGGAATTTCGTGGCATGTTGTAGGAAGCCACTAAGAGTAAATCTGAAGACATATTTTCAAAGAGAGGCCCCTACAGAGAAGCATCACTTCAACATGACTTGGAGCAGATCAGAAAGAGACACATGCGAGTCATCAGCCTGTTACAGAGCTACATCAATGGATCAAAAAGTTAAAAGCGATGCCTGGAAAGACAAAAAGACATAAATGTGCACTTTGGGAAAGCACACAGGAGCAGTGACATGAAAGAGAGAAAATAAAACAAACACTCATTCCTCCTCCCAGACTTCCACTTGCAGCAGATACCCACCATAGGCAGCCTCAAATCACACAGGGTGTCATTAAGAAGCTAAAACAGGAAGTAGAGTGGCCTGGCACCATTTCATTCACACTCACACCAGCCCTGCCAACCTTCAGAGAATCACTGAATGGTTTGGGTTGGAAGGGGCTTTAAAGCTCATACAGTTCCAATCCCCTGCTACGAGCAGGGACACTTGCCACTAGACCAGGTTGCTCTTTTTCTCTGAAGCCATAAGCATCCCTTTAGGAGAGGAACCTCATGAGCAACACTCCCTCTTGCCTCTTCCAAACCATGAAGGAAAGAGGTGAAAATGTGGGTCCTACCTAGTTTGGCCTGATTCCCTATTGCTATCATCCTCCTGCTACAGTCCCTCCTGTCCATGGGGAGGTAGTATAAAGTAACACTGACCCACAACATGCATGGGGCAGAAGCAGAAGGGGCGTTCCCAGGGGGAGCTGAAAGAACCCTCACGCAGAAAGGCACACTCGCTCTGGGGGTCTCAAACCTGCTCTCTGCCCCAGCGACAGCTCTCAGAGCTAAAAGCATTCCCTTGCAGGCATTATAGTGTGCACACAAAGGCACTCATTTGTAATTGTGTCCTAGGTGTCAGGAAGTTGTGAATGCTCCATCCCTGGAGGCGTTCAAGGTCAGGTTGGAAAGAGCCTTGGGTGGCATGGTTTAGTGGGAGGTGTCCCTGGCCAGAGCAGGGGGGTTGGAACTAGATGATCTTAAGGTCCTTTCCAACCCCAACTATTCTGTGATTCTATGATTCTAGGTAAAAGACCTTGGATATTCAGGAGCCCACCTTGCAAACCTAAAGACAAGGACACATCTTCAACCTTCTGAGAGAGACTGTTTTCCCTCTCTTTATATCCCAGGGGAGCTTTTATTGTGGTAGAAAGGAAAATCAGACAGATACTGTGCTGGTAACAGCAGTCCCACAGCACAGGAGGCTGCAGTGGGGCATCAGCAAGGTCTCCTCTCCTTGAAGATGCTCCATAGGATGGTGAGGGTTGAGGAGAAAGGTGCATGGGGCAGCAGAGCCCATAAAGGAGCCTTTGGAGACTCCCTAATGACCATATCTACTCACAGCAATTTACAGCAACGGCCCAAGGTTCACCTGTAGGCATCTCTCTAAGCCACAGAGTCACGGAGCAACTTTTATGCCAACAGGAAGGCAATGACTGGAGAAACATCAGACAAGACGACCTTATGTCCCCTAAAGCCACACAGGCTCAGCATGGTCCTTCTCAAGGCTTTGCTTCTTAAGCTGACCCACCCTACAGTGCTGGCATATTCTGCAGCCCATTTGGCACAAGCCTGCTGCCATCCACCTGAGACCTTAAGAGGAGGAAAGTTCACAGAAGTTTTTCTTCTACCATTAGATACTTGGCTTTCGAACTGTCTCTCAATAGTTGTAGAGACCTACTGTGAGCTCAGAATCAGGAAAACAGGTGAATGCAGCTAATTAGCCCCCAAAACAAGAAAAATAATTCTTTGTTAAGTAAAGTGCATGATTTTAAAGAGAGTTTAATTTTCTAGGTGTAATTAACTGTAGCTCCAAACCCTTAGCTATCAAGGGGCCCAATTACAAAACTCCATTTGCAAATCAGGAGAACTTTCTGCTTTAGCATTTGCACCCTATCTTACATGCTGTTCCCAGAATGGAAGGCTTGCAGAAGGTACTTCCACAGTTTTGCTTTAAGGGCATTAAGTAAAGCTTATTACTCACACCAGCCTTACATATTGAATGATCTTTTTACTTGAGCTCTGCTCGCATAGCTGCCTGGCTCCCATAGCTCACTAAGCAGGAACAGAAGCAGACATTCTGTTAATGAACCAGCACAATGTTTGTGAAGATTGAAGTCCAAAATTCACCTCTTGTCTTCATACAGTGTTTATGGATGGAACCTGGCAGCCTCCATTTAGCTGTAATGCCATCACTTACGATGGCCAAACCAATAGCAATTGGCAGAGAAACAAAGCAAGAGAAGAGCATGTGCAAAAATCAGTTTGCTCTTGGCATCCCTGCAGTGGTGCACCACTTTTCTGCTAACATCCTCGCTCCCCTCCATAAGTCATTGCCACATCAGTGTAGCATTTCTGCTCCACAATACATCTAGCAGCCTTTATTTCAGAAAAGGATTCCTAATGATCTCCTATCTGATTGCCGCTGAAGTTTTAAAGAGTGGTATAGGACAGCGGTTGGCTGTCCAGGTTTTGGATGGGATAGAATTAATTTTCTTCCTAGCACAGTACAGTGCTGTGCTTTGGCTTTAGTCGGAGAATAATGTTGATAACACACCAATTTTTTAGTTGTTGCTAAGCAGTGCTTACCCTGTTCAAGGACTTTTCAGTCTCTCATGTTATTCCAGTGAGGAAGGACAAAAGAAGCCAGGAGGAAGCAGAGACAGGACAGCCGGCACAAACTAGCCAAAGAGGTATTCCATACTGCAGCAGAGTTTACCGCGGGAAAAAAGAAACAAATCATTTAAGGAAAAGAATAAAAATAAATAAATAAAAAGACTAAAGCAGGCTATGGCAATTCATTGATCCAAGTGACCTGGTCTCTTGTGAGACCTCACTTGGAGTATTGTGTGCAGTTCTGGTGTCCTCAACATAAAAACGACATGGAACTGTTGGAACAAGTCCAGAGGAGGCCACGAGGATGATCAGGGGGCTGGAACACCTCCCGTATGAAGATAGGCTGAGAAAGTTGGGACTGCTCAGCCTGGAGAAGAGAAGGCTGTGTGGAGACCTCATAGGAGCCTTCCAGTATCTAAAGGGAGCCTATAAGGATGCTGGGGAGGGACTGTTCATTAGGGACTGTAGTGGTAGGACAAGGGGCAACAGGTTCAAACTTAAACAGGGGAAGTTTAGACTGGATATAAGGAAGAAGTTCTTCACTGTAAGGGTGGTGAGGCGCTGGAATGGGTTGCCGAAGGAAGTTGTTAATGCTCCATCCCCTGACAGTGTTCAAGGCCAGGCTGGACAGAGCCTTGGATGGCATGGTTTAGTGTGAGGTGTCCCTGCCCATGGCAGGGGGGTTGGAACTAGATGATCTTAAGGTCCTTTCCAACCCTCACTATTCTATGATTCTAAAACCCTGCAAAGACTTCCAGCCAGCAGTAACACCAGTATGGTACACCATGTACTTCCATGGTCAGCATCACCTGGCAGTCATCATGAGAACACAGCTTGGATATTCACTGCTGCTGCTGTGGTGGGAGAATTGAACACAATACAGTCTCCAAGAACTGAACACACAATCCCACAAACAACTTTGGAGACCAAAAAGCTTTTGCAAGGCAGAGGTCCAAGCCACACCAGCATCTGCAAAGACCAGTTCTTGCAAGGAGAGATGCAGAACATATGGTCTCATTGGCTAACTCACAGCACACCTTCATTTTCTCCTTAGCTAAGTGTTTTCTACTCGGGGGAAGGAAAGACAAAGAACACCAAAAGGGGATTTTACAAAAGCCTAGTTCTGGGATGCTTATTTCTTACAAAATAAGTTTCTATGTGTGCAATAAAAACTGAAAAAAGTTTGAGAAAAACATGCAAGTTGAATAGCCTTCTTAGAATAGATCCATAATTACATATTTTATAAACTCGCTTCCCAGGGTCTGATAAAATATCATTTTGAAAATAATTTCCACAGAATTTGCAAATCTAATATGGTAACCCTCTGTGCAAAAATCAGTAAAAAATTGGAATACTGAAAATACAGGCAATTACCACAAAATGTATATGGAAGTCTCTTACACAAAAAAACAAAAATTCATTTTCATCACTTCCATATACAAGAATAGAAGGCATCCTGCTGGATATCTCCCCTCAAAGTCATCTCACAGTCAAGGCTGTCTGAACATGAGAATCCAACAAGATATTGTCAAGTTTCATGTATAAATTCCACACATATAAAAAAGAAAAGTTTGAAAATAAATGCCATATCCCCCCTTCAAGCCAGCAACTACCTCTTGTTCATAACAGAAACACATTGCAGACCTCCTGCTGAAGAACCAGAATGTACTCAACAAGCAAAATGAATAAAAATCTTAAACCATCTGCATTTAAAATACCAAGAGTAACTACTGGCATGCAAGAGTAGCTCTCTGGCAGCTGGGAATGGCGAGCACCAGTTTGCTGATTGCACATTCACCCGGATGTCCTGCCTGACCGCCATCAGTGCTTTTCCCCAGCAGCCCCACTGACAAAACTCGCACAAATATTGGTGAGATTCCTGGCAGTCTTGTTCACTAGAAGCCAAATTTCATGGGCAACCACTCCAAGGGGCTGCAACCCCTTCAGACTTCCATGTCAAAGTTTAAATATGTCAATGCAAAAGACTATGGTGTCTTAGGCCCTATTATTTTTCTTTTCCTTACTTTCTGGAGCACTAAAATTGAATGGATATTTAATAGGAAGGTCATAAAAAGGCTAATGTTCAAATGCAGCCCTGCCAAGCCTGCCGTATTTTGCTGCAGAATCATCCATTTGAGACTACCAAAACTACTCCCCTGCTCCCAGGCAGTTTATCTGCAAAAAATATTGTGAGTGTGAGAGAGCTGTAACATGGGAGTGAGCATGAGAGAGCAGACTGAGGTGCTGGCTGACAAAGAAAATCTACAAGCAGCTAAAATAGAGATAAATCAATTTTTCATCCTGAATCCCAGATGAGAAAATAGAGACTTTTATGAAAAACAGCAGCCATGTGGTTGCTTTCTTGATAAGACATTTTGGTTGAACAGCTTTTTTTTTGATTTAGCAGCATCGTAAGCTCTGTTACTGCTTGAGATTGGACCTTTCATAGCTGGTCCAAAGCATTTCCTGGCAGCTGGCTTTGAAGCTGCCTTGGACTGGTGGGTTTGAGAGGGATCTTTGCTTTGAGGTGCACCAAACCTTGCAGGCTGCTGGACAGCTTTGCTGGAGCAGATGGATTGAGAAAGAAACGTTCTCCAAGGAAGCTCACTGGAAGTGTCAGTCTATCTTTATCCTGCTCCTTTTTACCTGCACATGAACATGCTATTTACTTCCACCCAAACACATGGCACGCCATAAACTGCTGCATCCAGAGCCATCTGCTTTGGACATTAACAAGTTGTTAAATAAGCCTGGAAAAGAAACATTTGAAAAGGCAGAATAAATCCAACATTATTAACAGGGATTGAGAGGCATAGACTTTTTTCAAGGATGCAGCAGGAAACAGCAGCCAGCCTGGAGCAGATCCCATATGCCCCATGTTCCACAGCGTCAAACGCCTTAATGCCCTGAAAAGCAGCCAGGTGTCCTCAGGCAGTAGGTGCTCCCTTCCTGCATCAATCAGTGCTGTACTAAAATGCTATGATCAACTCCTGTGAATGAGGTCTGTGTCAGCCCAGGTTTTATCACTTGGCTCTTTCGATGAGCAGCCATCAGCATTTTCCCCAACAACGTTCAATGCGGCACCAGTCTTCCATGGTGTGAGTACCGTCAGAGAGAAGAGGACAATCAGCAATTGCAGAGAACACAACAGCAGGACAATAAATACTTTTAATAACTTATGAAGCAGTAAATATTTAACTTCATAATAACAGAACTGATTTTACATCATCGTTCTTATTTGGGGTGTTACCAGAACATCATAGAATTGTATCATCCCCTCTTCTAGTTTTTAAAGCCACTCCTCCTTGTCCTAATCCTACATGCCCTTCTAAAAAGCCCCTCTCCAGCTTTCTCGTCAGCTCCTTTATGCACTGGAAGCTGCTCTAAGGTCTTCCTGCAGCCTTCTCTTCTCCAGGTTGAACAACCCCAGCTCTCTCAGCCTGCCTCCACAACACAGGTGCTCCAGCCCACAGAGCATCTTCATGCCTTCTCTGGTCCATGTCCTTCTTATGTTGGAGGCCCCAGGGATGAAGAGAGTACTCCAGGAGGTGGCCTCACATGAGCAGAGCAGAGGAGGAGAATCACCTCCCTTGACCTGCCGGTCAAGTTCCTTTTGATGCAGCTCAGCACATGGTTTCTGGGATGCAAGCGCACATTGACAGCTCATGTTGAGCTTCTTGCAAATAAACACCCCAAAGTCCTTCTCCTCAGGGCTGTTCTCAATCCAGTCTCAGACCAGCCTGTATTTGTGCTTGGGATTGCCCTGACCCAAGTGCAGGACCTTGCACTTGGCCTTGTTGAACTTCATGAGGTTGGCACAGACCCAGCCCAGCCTGTCCACATCCCTCTGGACGACATCCCTTCTCTCCAGTGTGTCAACCACACCACACATCTGGATGCTTAGCCCAGTCTTTTGGGGTTTTTTAGGCCATTGTTTTCTTTCTCCTTCATCTGGCAAAGGCTAGACAGAGATTACTTAATTTAAAAGAAAAATGGCTTGTTTTATAGCATGGCTTTAATGTGTGACTACAGCTTAGTGTGCAACTGTGTGCAGTTTTCTAAGACACAGCCAGACCTATGCCTTCTCTGAAACAGTACAGGTTAAACTTCAACTGCTTCATTCTTAAATCTGCTCTTTAAATTGGAAACAGCTATGGAAGAATCAGCATGTCTCACTCTCTTGGAGGAACATCAAATCTGCAGACTTGAGGTCTCTCAGCCCCTTTCCCCAGCAGCACTTTACAACTCCTACCTATTCTATGCAATTTCAAGAAAAAGGTGTTTAATTCCTCACCTTGCAAAGAAATTCCTTGTGAGGTATTCTGGTGTTCATACTCTCATACAAGTATGAGCGCTGTGAAACGTGGCCACATCAGCTAATTACAGACAAGCCCTCAGCTCTCAGCATGCAGCTTGTTTGCCAACAGAGCAAGATGAGGAGATGCAGCAGAAGACAAAGCAGCCATGGCCACTTTAAGGGTACAGACAGTGGGTTTGGTTTGAAGAGGAACAGAAAAGATAGAAATGGAAAAGCAGAGCAGGGTGGGGAATAAAGCATTTATACCTGCACAGGTCTTGAAAGGTCCTGATCTAAAATAACCTATTAACAGGGTACCCTAGACAAAATGGGGTGGTGATGGGGACACATACACCAGGGCAGCACAAGTTGATGAGACTCCTTAGCGGAAGATGAAACCAACTTGTGCAGGCTCAGGGACAGACAGAGCCGAGGAAAGCAGTGTCATCGGGCATGGTGCGGGCTCACCTGTGGCCGAGGATGGCCGGTGACCAGGCAGGTCAGCTCCAACGTCTCGCCCTCACGGATGGTGTAGACCCTCTCTGAGTAGCGCTCCTCCTCGATGTTGCATGCCAGGCCCGAATGCACGATCCGCACTGTGGGGGGAGCTGAAAGACCCAGAGAGAAAAACTAGGTGAGCATCATTGCCTGGGGCTCACACAGACCCATCTGCACTTCAGCAGCCTAAGCCCCTGCAGACCCCTAGCTGGGAGCACTGGGGATGAGTATGTTCACCATGCAAAATGCTCTTATGCTTACTCATCACATGCATATGGTGGTGGATGACTCATCTTCAAAAACCTTCAAAGCCATGTTGAACAGGACTCTGAGCAATCTGATCTACTTGAAGGTGCCCCAGTTCATTGCAGTGGGGTTGGAACTAGATGAGCTTTAAGGTCCCTTCCAACTCAAACCATTCTGAGTCTATATTCATTGCCAGAAGATACTGCCACAGTATTTATTAATATCCAGCAATGCCCTAAGCCAAACCTTCACAAACTCATTTGCATTCCAGTGATTTTTGTTTCAATTTCCAAATGAACTCTGCATTATTGTTCTTTTTATTATATATCTTTCTAAATGTATTATCACACTCATTATGCAAATGAGAAGCCTTAACTAAACCATTAAAATTAAGCATGAGAAACAGTAAGACTGATGCTGCTTCCCTTCAAAGTCAATACCAAAATCCTGTTGCTGTCAGAGGGACCAGGACTTGGACCAGAGGTTAAGTTCAAGCAGAACCCTTACTTTAACTTTCTTGTATATGCAACCTGAACTACAGAAAGTTATTCTGTTTTAAACGTTGTACATGTAGGAAAAACTTCCATGTTGTTGCTAATATGCAAATACAAATTACTGCTCTGCTTCAGCGAGTCTCCAAAGCATATTCCTGGTTCTATGATTTCCTTTATTCCTGAATGGTGAAATTCACAACTATTAACATTTTCAGAGATAATGAAGCTGAGTTACAATCCTACTGCCAAATAAAGTAACATAAACAGCAGAAGAGGTAAAACATAATTGTGGTGAGTTCTGAAGACCCAGCATTCCACCCTCTCTACTCATCAGCACACTGCTCCTTTTCAGTAAAAGTTGATGCCCCTTAAAGTCCTAAGTGAAGTCTTAAATCACAACCAGCAAGCAGAACAATTAGAGCTGAGCCCAAAGGGACTCCTGTCCCCATTCCTCATGGACAGGAGCCCCACGCTGCTGGGATAATATTCATGCATTCTTCTCAACAGCAGTAACCCCTCCCCACAATCACTGCTCCATTTCCAGGGCTCTGCACTGTACATCACCTCCCTCACACACTACTCCACTGGCTCTTTGCTCAATCTGCAATTGTTCAATTAACACCCACCCCAGGCACACATGGGACCCCTGGGATGCATCACTGGCACCCCTGCAGAATTCCATCACCATGCCATTGCTGGTCCAACCTGCACGCAACTCCCAGTTGACAAAGCCCGTTGTGGTATCAACTGCTGCACAAAGCCCAGAATTGATACAAGCCTGATAATAATTCAAATTTCTGACCCTCCCTCTTCAGAGGCTGAAAAGAATTAGACCCAAGCAAAGAGTCCTGAACAAGACAGTGTCAGGTTAACTATATACGCAGGAAGAGAATAATAATTTCAGTCCGTGATGACTAGGGCTGACTTTCTCAACTACCTTGCATTGCCCTGTCTATCTCAGTCTACTATATTTAGATCATTTCCAATCTGCTTGGCCTGGATTAACCTCTTCAGCAAGTGCTTAACAAATAAAAGACCAAATCTCTCCTTGGCAGAGCCTCTCTGCAGAGCACCAGGCCAGGCAGAAGAGCTTATGCAGGGAATGAATGTTTCCTCAATTACTGATGTGCTCCCAAGTCATAAAATGGTTTGGGTTGGAAGGGACCTTAAAGATCATCCAGTTCCAACTCCCCTGCCACAGGCACAGACACCTTCCACTAGACCAGGTTGCTCCAAGCCCCATCCAACCTGGCCTTGAACACTGCCAGAGATGGGAGCAGCCACAGCTTCTCTGGGCAACCTGTGCCAAGGCCTCACCACCCTCACAAGAAAGAACTTCTTCTTAATATCCAATCCAAATTTCCTTCTTGTCAGTTTAAGACCATTCCCTCTCACCCTACCCCTCCATGTCCTTGTAAAAAGTTCCCCTCCTGGGACTTCAGCCAAATAGTATGAGGCGACACAGCGCTGGACAACCACCAGATCAGCAGAGGTAATGGCTTGGTGGGGCCACTCAAGACTAACCAAATGGGCAAAAGAGCAAAAAGCTCCCCCACCCCCTGCTCATACCCTCCCATCAGGCAAAGGAGAGGGAAGTGGGGGGTAGAAAGGGGATGAGGGGGGCAGCAGTTCAACAACAGCAGTGAGCTCCAGCATAGCCTCCAGCAAGCTCTGAACCTCAAGCAGCCATGCAACAAGTTTTAAGGACCTACATCTGGCCCTCTCCACTTTTCTTTTGGCAGCCCCATTTAGCAAAGATGAATACAGGCTAAAGCATTCTTGCTCTTGGCAGTTCTGTGAGGCCAGGAAAACCAGCTCCCTAGCATCAATTACTTCCAAGTTCAACACAATGACTAAATATACACCCGATGCTCAGTCTACGGTCATGTTGAGTCAGACAAGTATACCCACCTACCTCCCTGCCCAGGAGCTGCCTCAGATGTTCTTTACTGCTTAGAAAAAACAAATTGAACCAAGCCATCCCTTTGCACCACAAATCCAAGCTTCTCCTGATGGAACTCACCATCCCTCCTGCAAGGCCAGAGATGTCCTTGTCTAGGAGCCAGTCCCATGTGTCACAGTTTGACCTTAAAATAATCCATTAACTCTTAATTTTATTTTTTTTTTCCTAAGTAGAACAATAGCACCAATGCTCAGTGTTCTGCAGCTTTCCCTGTGCTAGAAGAGCTGATCCCCCTCCACACACCTCAAGAGTTAAATGTCCTGAGATATGGAGCATCCTCTTTGTTCTGCATGCACAGCTGCTGTACAGCAGGGCTCTGGGCCACAGCCGGGGCTTTTATGATCTTCCACAATGCAGATATTAAAATACTAAAATGTTAAAACAGAGCCATGGAGCAGAAAGGTAAAACAAGGTTCAGCATAGATCACAAGACTTCTGATAAAATTAGAAGAATCAGCAACGTTATGCCAACATCCTCTTGCCTTTTAAATCCATATTACATTAATATTACATTTTCATTAATATTACATTTTCATTCATATTACATTCATATAACTTCAAATTACATTTGACATATACTTCATTTTAGTGTCTATGCCACTGCTCTATAGCTATTAGGTTTGGGAAGGCAATACAGAAACGAAAAAATACCCCCCTCTGTGTTATTATGGCAAAAGATTACACTGCTTTAAGAGGAGATCAAACAAATAAAGGAAAATAAAAAAATATTCTTACTACTTTAAGTTTTAAAATCTTATGGTTGAGGATACATTGCATAATTATGAAATGTCATCTCTCTCTCCACTGCAGAAATATTCGCTACAGCTACTTTTGAAATAGGCCTCCAAGGATTTGATACCAGACAAGACACTAAAGTAATATATAGTTGGCATTTATTTTGTTTGTGGCATTTTGGAAGAATTTGTCTTGTGATCCTATACAGTAAATACTGCATGAAACAACCCATCCTGGTGCTGTTCCTCACAGGTCGCACACAAAAGTCAAGGAAAGCTGCTTATGACACTTAGGTAAGAAGGAAAAGGCTCAACAACAAAACCAAGTACAACTCCACCTCACTTCTGCTGCAAAGAAGTTGTATGGCGCCATGAGATTGCTTTTTCCAGATGAAAAATGGTGCCAGCCTGACCTTTCACCATATCTTGTTATATAATGACATTACCTAGGTCCCTTTTATTGGCTGATCTTTTCCAGCAATTTCAATTCATTTCACTTCTCTGCCTCTTGCACACGCACATACTCCTATACAAGAGATTTGGTTCAACTTGCAAAAAGTTCCTCAGACGTTACAGACCAGGAAAAAAAAAAAGTAATAAAAGTTTATGTGAAGGCAAAATTAGAAATGCCCAAAATTGAATATGTATGTGGGTATCTAGACACACTTAATAAAAAAAGACAAAGGACAAACCAGATGCTGTGATGAATGCTAGCTAACTTCCAAGGGAAATATGCAGAATAAATTTATTTTCAAAGGCAGTGCAAGAGTAAGTAGAAAAGAGGTTTATTCAAACCAAGCCGGTCACCCAGAGAAAGCGAATGAACATGTAGCTTGAAACTGACAGAGGGCAGATTTAGATGAGATATGAGGAAGAAGTTCTTTGCTGTGAGCGTGGCGAGGCACTGGCAGAGGTTGCCCAGAGAAGCTGTGGCTGCCTCATCCCTGGCAGTGTTCAAGGCCAGGCTGGACAGAGCTTGGAGCAACCTGGTCTAGCGGAAGGTGTCCCTGCCTGTGGCAGGGGGGTTGGAACTGGATGATCCTTAAGGTCTCTTCCAACCCAAACCATTCTGTGATTCTATGATTTTAAGTGAGAGTTAGGATAATACAAAGAAAATGCTTCACTACATACAGTAGATTTGTGGAACTGTGGTGCAAGACACCTTGGACAACCAGAGTGCTCCAGACTGTCTTTCTACTTGAAATGCTGGTAACTCTCCTGACCTTAATCACAACATTCACAATAACCAGTATTTTTCTAAAAAAGCTCAACTGCTATAATCATGTAAATAAATGATAATTTCAGTTCTTATTGGGGGGAAAAAAAAAAAAGCTTTTAGTCTATGAGATTTTGATTGCACTGTTTCCTAATTACTCAAAAGAGAAGACATGCTGAATTAAGAAAGTATTTATTCACAATTTCTAAGCTGATCTCAGAAGTTTCTAGGGCATGAGATATTTGTTTACATGCAACTTTATCACATCATCAAATTAAAAACTGACCAAAGAATAAATGGATTTTTTTTTTTTTCTAGAAGAGCACTGAACATCCACAAAAGGCATCCTCAGCTTCTCAGTCTTCCAGAGACAGCTGAAAGGTGAAGCCTCCCTCCTCCTCCTTCTCCACTTGTCCCCAGCCACCTCTGTCTTTCGGGACAAAGTAATTCATCCTGGATCTACACACTTGGACTAAGACCAACAAATAAATCACATAAAACCTTTGCAAGAGTTTTCTTTCATGCTTTACTAGCACAAAATAGGGTCCTTGCCAGTTTCAGACACCTCCAGCAGCTCACTGCCAGAAGGAGAGCAGAACATGCCTGCCTACGGGATACAACAGTGACCACTTTGTTATTCCAATTCTTGAAAAAGAAAGAATTATTTAAAAGAGACAAGGAACTCAGCCAATATTCCTGTCTGAAGAGTTATCATGGCTTTTTCCCCATCCTTCTTCAAACTGGACTATGCTTACCATTCCAGAAACAGATGCCCACAGAGATCATATGCCATATATCAAAAGTTTTTAATACCTGCCCAGCAGCACAAACAATAAACAGCGGTGTAATGCATTGTAAGGGGGAGGGACGGAGAAATAAATCTATCTGTTCCTAGAAAAAGTATTATGGTTCCCCTAACTCAATAGATATTCTGCTGATAAGCTTTGTAGTGTTAAAATTAGGTCAGCCTATGACAGTAGTGCTGGGAAGCAGCAGTGTGATTTAATTAGCACTGTGCTTTCTTATGTTAGTGCTATCAATCAAGGAGGCTTCCTGATCTCCAGAAACAAGGTTTAAGTCACAGAGATACGGGTGAATATCAAGTAATGTGGCAAAAACAGTTCAATCGTAGCGGAAAAAAAGTTGACTTCATCCTTGTCTTGCTAGTCTGGTGGGCAAGGTCAGCTCAGGGCCAGCTCAGAAGGGGAGAACACACAATATGCACATGAAGAGAAAGCAGGCAGGAAATATTTTGTACTGATGCATAGAAACCTTTTAAACTATGGACCTCTTCCGGCTATCACTTACCTAATATGGCTACTGAAAGTAACATACAGCCATAGTCCTATTTAAAAAATAAAATAAGAAAAAAGAAATACTAAAGAGAAGATATTTCAAAGTTTTATTAACCAAATGCAATAATATCAAAATTTCCACAAGACCACCTGTGCTTGCTCAGTAGCACTTTGTATGATACGAATTGAACCAGGAATTTCATAATTGATTTCAAATGGCCTTTATTAGGGCAAGCCCCTTGCACAGGTCAGCATCACACCACCTCTAGCCACAAGCTTCCTATATGAAGTACTTGGCATTTCTCTCAGCTGGGGCCCAAGATGAAAAATATAATCAATTACCTTAATATTTATTAAATAAAACCAACTTGTATAACATTTCTCATTCCCCACCATCCCCCAAAGAATACTACACTGAAGAGAAAAAAAAAAGTCCAATAATAAATTTATTAGTGGATGGAACCTAACCTCCTGTTGGAAAAAGACGTCACAAATCCCACATTACCTGCAGCAAAATACTCTAAACTCTGCACTAATGAGAACTATTGCCATAGGGCAGTTCATTCATCGTGGCAATACCACTGAGACTCCTGGTCACTTCATTTGCAATTAGCAGAATTAAGAGCTGGTAAGAGCACAGGAAAACCTAATTCTGAGAGTTGCAAGCACATTTGCAATTACTTTAAATCATCTTTGTCTAAAAAAAGATTATTTCCTCCTTACTATGCTGCAGAACTGCATGAAATTCACTGGGGGCTGCACTCCTGCTAATTGGTTTTACATGGGAAGGCTCCTGATGCAAAGCAGCAGAGCAAAACTGCAGATATGATAAGCAAATGCTGCCCACATGCAGTCAAAGCTTATGCCGAGCAGTGGAGAGGCGAGGGCCTGAGCATGCAGACATGTCTGCTCCAGTACCAACGCAGCTCCCCACAACAGGGGAGGAAAGCCCAGGGCTACAGAGCGCCCAGATGAGAAGAATTCTACGTTTTCAAGAAGAGTCATTATGGTTCTCCTATTTCACATATACATCTAATTTTAATTACATTTTAAATAATCCTACAAGTTCCACAAATCATGAAGATCTTATCATCATGAAGATTAAAGGAAATAATTACAGAACCCGAGCTCTGATATTTTTCAGAGTTTAATTCTCTCATCATTGTCCTCCAACAAGGTCTTGACCAAACCTCTGTGTAAGTGGAACTTTTCACCAGCAAATAACTGGTCAAAGATCACAGAATATTATCACAGACTCATAGAATGGTTTGTATTGGAAAGGATCATAAAAAACATCTAGTTCCAACCCCCATGCCACAGGCAGGGACACGTTCCCCTAGATCAGGTTGCTCCAAGCCCCATCCAACCTGGCCTTGAACACTGCCAGGGATGGGGCAGCCACAGCTTCTCTGGGCAATATGTGCCAGCTCCTCGCCACCCTCACAGGGAAGAAATTCCTCTTAACATCTAATGTAAATCTCCCCTCTGTCAGTTTAAAGCCATTTCCCTTGTCCTACCCCTAAAAGCCCTTGACAAAAGCCCCTCTCCAGCTAATTACATTTGGAAGGAACTGTAACACTGAGGCTTTCAGTGCCTGGCAGCAGTCCCAAAGCATATGGCTTCCACTCTAGCTGGTGCCGTCTTAGTCTTCACTGAATTATGGGAGCACAAATCTAGAGCACCCTTTTCAAGATATTAGTTTAATGTGAGTTTTCTATGAAACTCAGAGAAGGGAACAGCTCCTAAAAACGCAGGAACTTGGTTTCTTGTTCTAGCCATTCAATAACTTGCTACTTATTTTTCATCAGCACTCATTTGCCCTCAAACATTCAACCTTCTTTGTCTAGCAGCACATAGCAAAGTTGGTAAGCAAAGCTGCACTCTTCACAGATAAACTGAAAAGACCCATATGAGCCAGGGAATACCCAAAGCATCACTGCTAACATTTCAGTTTCTTCTCTGCTCAGCCTGCCACGACAGCCACCATGTCCACCCAGGTGGGAGAGCCCAGATTCTATAGCCTTTTTTACAATCCCAAGCACCCTGCATATTTCTATACATATGGGTGTAAGACAGGATCCCTCTTCTACACATGCAATTAATTGATGCCAGTGCATTTTAATTTTTTAAGTTTTGTTGTGGATTGTCCTGGACTATCAGACAGCATCACATGTCAGAGATAAACCCTTTTCCTAATGCATACACATTTTTTGTACTGACTCTTTCTATCTCAGCTTAGCCAGAGAGAGCTGACTACAGTACCACCTCTGCTGCCATTTCCAAGGAGCAAAGGGCTACCAGTGCAACGGCCATTGCTGTGTCACGATCATGCGTCCCTGCCAAGGCAAAGAATTAAGAATAATTTCCTTGATGCTCTCGCAGGAAGTTATCTCCCGACTTACCTCTTGCTCCTTCTTTCATTCATTAAAAGGCCAGCTAATTCAATTCAAGGAGATGGACTGCTCTTCTCCACGGTGCACATTCAGATATGATTTACAGATTTGGCAGCCAAGTTACTTTCCAAAAGAAATATGAGGACAACATGGGTACCTTCACTTCAACCAGCACTGCATGTGGGACATAGGGCAACAGCCTCTCTCTTGACCTTGGAAATAGAAACTGAATAGTCTGGAGTACCAGCACTGAGAAAACATCCCTTTGGCACAAGACTTCTAGACAGGATTCTGAGGAGGTATTTCTTTGGGTTTTGTTTTGGTTTTAAGCTGAGTCCTGGCTTCAAGTAAAAGGAAAGTCATTAAGACACACTGCCTTGCAATTCTTGCTTCTGCTTGACACCCTTAATAGGCAATTAAAGATTAGCACAATAGCCATGTTTCCTATACCACAGAGAGCATAGAATACACTAGAAGAATGGCCCAAAATACAGTACACTATTTAATGTACTAAAATAATGTCCCCTGCAATTCATACTTCTAAATTCCTCAGCCTCTTATTCCAGCATGCTCAGAGAATGAAGCTGTCATGACTTCTTGGTTAATTCACAATATGCCAGGTTGAGGTATCCTTTCACACAACAAAGATGGCATCTTTCCAGGATCACACTGATTTGGAGGGGATTGGGAAGACAAGTATAGAGAGAAACCTTCCTACACTACACCTTCCTCCCTTAACCTCTTTTTGAGCGGTTTGCAGCCTATAGATTGTAGGCAGTGGGTTCAATGAACCTTCTAAAATAAGAAATTATCTATGAGTGACAGCAGCAGTACGTTGTTCCTGGTATCACAAAACAGATAATATTGCCAGGCCTGTTTCAACAGTATTATAGTCTAGCGGTAAACATGTCTTACTTATTTGGGTGTTCTGAGAGTACAGTAATATGTTGAGTTTCCCCCACCTAAAAAGGCAGAGACATATGAAAATCAAACACATTAAAAATCACCTCTTCAAAAGACGAATCCTGAATTCTTAACCATTACTCCTTTTTGCGCACTTTGAAAAAACATCTTTCAGAATCTTCTTCCCATGGTCCACATAGTTTTCCCTGTCCCACCGTAAGGACTGAAGCCTCATTTGCTTCTAGTGCAAACTGGCAGAGAATTAGCTGGCCTTCACCTCCCACCTCCTCCGCAGCCAAGCAGAGGCAAAAGAAGCAAGTTCCATTGAGATTCACTCTGAGGTACAGAGACACCTGAACCTATTCATTTGATAATGCCACTATTGCACTACACCTTCAAAGCCATGCTGATGTGAATGCACATCATGACACACCCGTCATAGGGCACATGCTGATGAACAAACAGAGCACAACCAAGCAGAATGAGATTGGGGCTGGCATCCAACATGAACATTAGCATGCCTTCCCGCAGGCCCGTGCCATAGCGTAACACTGGGATGTAGTGAACCAACAATCACTGTCTGTTCTGCAGACCTGCATGTACCTCCAGGATTCACAATGGGCTCCAGCTTCCCTGGAGCTATATAAGCCACTGGAGCCCAGCCCAGCCTGCCATCATGGAGTACAGCTTGGCAGTGTCAACACTTGGAACACTAATAGACAACTACATATGCTCAGCCAGAACATCTCACCTGGAGGATGATAGCTGTGCTCTATCACCTGCAGATGGGCCATGGGCATCTCATTAAGGTAAGGATAGAAGAGCACTGCTTAAACTGGGCACTGCTGGGTGCCTAAATCACCAGCTGTGGGAAAAAAGACAGCCCAGAAGGAATGGCTAGAATGAGCCATAGAATTATTTAGCATTCATCAGCCTAGACAAAAGCCACAAAAATACAGTTTATGAGGGTGTCCTGAAGCAGGAGGAAGTGCTGTAGGTGCTACAAAACCCACACGACTGCCAGCAACAGAAATAACATCCTGAAAGAGCCTGAATGAAAGCTTCGCTAAATGCTGTACAGTCCTCAGAATGATTTCATTTTAGTTTGCTGACTGAAAAAAGACAGTTTAATATTAAAGAGGAATTTTAGAATACATAACCTTACATGAATGCAAATGAAAAAAAATGCTGCTTTATAGTGTTAAGCAAGAATAAACAGCTTTTTAAACAACAATTTGCATTTCTTGTGAGATAGCACAAATATGTCGCAGATGAGCAGGGACTATCAAGAAAACAAGCTTCCTTTCAGGAAGAAAAATGAGTTCTTGAATTAGAATTGTGTTTTCTGTACTTCAATGTCTCACACCTAGTTTTCACATCTTTGTTTTGAAACACTGGGTGTAGGAGTAGCAGCAGAATGACTAGAATATGTTCCATTATATAAAGTTAGAAGCCTATTACACCAGATTTTATATATTCCAGGCACTATCAAAACTTGTGTAATTCCCCTTAGCTTCAGTAGGAAGAGAGTAACAGTTATAAAACAAACAAACAAAAAGCCCAACTCACAGCAGAAGCACCAAGGAAATGACTCATTTTTCTATTAGCTCCTGTACTCCAGGATTTTAATGATTTTGCAGGCTCAGCCCTAGGCACTCTGGGGTGGAAGGGAGCCTAAGCACCCCGAGCTGCAGTGGTGCCCGACAGCTACAGCTAAGAACCAACCTGCCCAGGGCTGCACAGGCCCAGCAGGATTAACTAGGTATGTTCTTGTACAGCTTTGTGACCTCTGTTAGCTCAGCTGGAGAAATGCATATTTAACCTATGGAGGCTGTACAGAGCCAAGTCAAGTGGCCAGATGCCTCCACTTGGTCAACAGATAGTGTGGCAACATGCCAGGATTCACAAAGCACAGCACTCCCCTCCCTCAACACCTTCAGCAGCAAATATGCTTAATCAGGGAAAACCACATTCAGCAATTAAAAAGTCAGTAACACCCATTTCAATCCCTTTGCAATGGACAAGCTGATTTGCCTAAACCACACCATTTTGCTTCAGGCACTGGCCTGGGGAAAACAAGTGGTGGGGCTCTACCAGCCCTAAGCCTTCTCCCTCCTGTGAAGGAAATCTGCAGCACTTGGGAGCCTTTCCAGGCAGCCCAAGGAAAATCCTGCCAGCTCATAGCATAAACCAAACCATTTCCAAATTTTGGCCAAAGCATACCATGAGGCCAGATAAGCAGAAGAGAGAGTGCCTGTTTCCTTCCCCTATAGCAAATCACAGGCTGTGCTGGTACACAAGAGAGCTATGGAGGAGCACTCAGCATGGAGGTAGCAGAGGTCCTCAAGCTGTCTGATGTTTGCATAACACAGCTGACAGCAGTATAGGACTGTTGGACCTACCAGCAAGCCTGCTTGAAGAGCCACCAAAAAATTAAGGAGATGTTTAAAATAGTCCAGTTTCCAGTGGCTTGTCCTCCACAGAGATGATCTGTATGGGCCAAGCTCCCTCTGAAGCTCTCCTGACACTGGGGAATTTATAATATCTGTGTTAGTCAATTCCTGCCCTCTCATCTTTGCTATTTGTTGATGTCTGCCGGCAGATGAGCTCACATTGCAATTTTTTTCCTGGAAGAAATACTGTTAGGACTCTCCTTTGCATCCAATCACTGCAATGGAAATACTTCCAGGAGACCTACCAGCTAAGCAGTCTTTGAGCCTCCTCCAGCAAGTGTGCTTCAAACTGGCCCAATCATTTCAATATTAATTGGGGCTGTGATTGACAGACAGACCAGCATAAACAGAAATTGTCTCCCTATAGATCTCATTAACTTGGGAAACCAAACAAATAGCATGGTATTGATGTGCTGTAGAACGTGCAACTTGCCTTCAGAGTTAAGTTAGCTATCAGCATTTCTATGATTTATTTGAATAGGCATCAATGAATGATCAACAAATCGATAAAAATTAATGATGAAAATTATTAAACTCCCACCTTGTTACTCAGGCAACATTACATAGTGTATTATTGTTTATACGATTTACCAGTCCCTTTTCAGCAGCTGATGACATTGCCAATTTTATCAAAAGAGTGCAATTAGCCATTAAGTTTCATTACGGAGTCTCTCCTTTCGTACAAAATTTGTGTAAGCCTGTTAGAGCATTTAGAGTGGGAAACGCATCTCATTTTTCCTACCAAAATTAATCACCAGTGCTAAGCTTTTCAGTAGGCTGGACAACCTTCAAGTTCAGCAACAGCACACGCTCAAGCAGCACCGCATCTGGTCCCTGTCACAGCCAGCCAACAGTTATTTCCTGGGGGCTGGGACCCACAGACAGGAGCCCCCAGCAATCAATATGCAGTTTGGGCATTTGCAGATAAATGCAAGCAAAATCTTATCAAGCAGAATAGCTCTGCTCTGCTTTAGTCACCACATGCTTGGCACAACGACAAAGCACAGCATCGGAGCTCAAGGCTTTAAGAATAAAACCAGGGAGGTAAGGGAAAGCTTCTTTATATTCAATAAAATCCTCTGGCAGGCTGGATATGTGGCTTTCCTGTATGGAACACTTAAACACAACCTGTGTCTCAATTTCTTCAACCTTGTATTCTACTGTGAAACTGTACTGGAGACCTCAGCAGTACAAAGGCAAAATGCCCAGAGGGAACACCAGTCAGACATGCTGACTTGCTAATCTAACCCACATCACAAGGCTATGGCTGTGACTCCAGATCATGCTGTACTTTGCACACAAAAGCTACTGACACAGTGCTGGTACAGGAGTCAGTGTCACTGAAGACGCTGGCCCAAGAATGATTTAAATTACCTGCAAAAGGCATTTGGGAGAGAAAAAAAAATAAAATTTCTGTAGTTTTATTTTAACTGTTTTTGTCTTTAATAAAACACCACCACAGAGTCAAACATTTCCACCATTGTAAACTCTCGAGATTCAGCTTCTCCCACTTCCCACACTCAACGAGCAAAGCCAAAACATTTAAAAGCTGCTCTTACAGCTGAGCCCTGCTACACAGCACAAGGTAAACCCATATTATTTATGAACAGAAGAGAGCCAGTATCAGTCACCACTGCAGAATTAATAAGCAAACCTTGTGAGCAGTCTGCTCCTTATTATCACTTCAGTTCCAATGAAATAAGATGACATATTTTCAGTCCCTACCATGAGGTTATCTACTCATAGTACTGGATGTCCAACAGCTGCAGCCCAAGCAGAGTGACACACCCTATAAAAGGCAGGCAATCTATTCAAACCTTCCAAGTGTGGGATTCTGAAGAAGAAAAAAAAAATACCTGCTATGCATGTTCAACCAGTCAGTGGGCAGTCCTGCTTATTGTGTGGTTGGTTTTTGTTTGTTTGGGGTGCTTTGTTTTCCCTTCAGGAATGCCATAAGAATGTTTTTCATTTTTTAATTTGGACTTGAAACATTTGCACCAGACAAATAATGTGTAAGTAGCATCTGCCTGCTTAGATTTGTGTATGGACATTGAGGCACACAGATACAGTGACAGAGCAAGTCCCCTCTGAGGATGCCAGCACTGCAATAGCCACAAATAAGACTGCGGGGAAATAAGATTCACAGGACCTTTTCAGATCTCAATCCCAGTCAGCAGTCTTTCCACCACAACACTGAAGATAGCCTATTACATTTTCATAGCAACACATATATTAACACCATAAAATAATTTGTGGAGTCATTTCCATGTGAAGCAAATCTTGGCGGCAGTCAAGGTACTTGCAACCACATCTCTCTTCTTACGTCTATCGCAAAGTGTATTTTCATGTGAGCAAGGCCTTGGCTTGAAGAGTTTAACAGTTCTTTTTGCATATTTCCCCAGGCAAAGCATTAAACTTATAGCTGCAGAACCGACTTAAATTGCACAGGCAACTGAGAACTTTACATAAGAAATACAAAGCCACAGCAGATGAAATCTTGAGGGCTGAGTTTTGGAGACCATATCCTCAGCTGAAGTAATTCAGCAGCATCTAAGCAACTTCACTATCAGTACTCTGATTTCCAGGTGCTGACGATCTTGCCCTTATACTGCTCAGAAAACAAAATGTTCAAGAAACAACAGATGCAAATAGAAAAAAGCATAAGCTGACTTCTTCAAAACTATTAGATCATTGGCTTTTTAAATGCACTTCCAATTAGTGTATCATAAGCTGTCCTTAACATATTTCTCAGCACAGCAAACTCTGTCAGATTATATGGACTCTCGGAATTTGAAATTAATTGGAAGAACTAAAGACAGCACATAAATAATGAAAATATCCATGAGTGCTTTAAAACGTTTTTAATAAAAATGATTGCATAAATTCTTCTTCCCACCTCAAAAAATAAGAACATGGCTACCTAATATCCTTATTGTCTAGGTCCTTGCTGATTTAAGTAGAGAAGATGAACACATTATTCTGATGAAGAGACCAAGACTAAATAAATAAATAAATAAGCCTTTTGGTTTTCTTTAAATGAAATTTGCACTAAAAATACTCAGCTATATCAATACAGCAAATTTTCCACCAACATTAACCCAAAAATCAAGCCACTTGCAATTTCTTGTTCTTAAGGAAAAAGTTTCCCTGATCATTTTATTTGCACAGAGGCAGGGGATGAAAGAATAGTTTAGAATTACTGTAAGGGTCAGACAATATAACATAAGCCATCTTAAATTGCTTAGTAATAAAGCACTTGCTCTTTGATGATTTACAATAGGAATAAATACCAATGGAGTAAAACTGGCATAAACAGGAAGAAAATACAGCCTCGTGTATGTAGTATAACCATCAGGTAAATTCTCCCTTTCACTGCACAACTGCATTTTCATCAGTTTTCAGTAAGGACCCAAAGCAATAGGATTAGGATGCTCAGCTTTATCCACCTCCTGCAACCCCTCTGAGCCCTCAAAGGTTGATTTAGATCATAACTTGCACAGCAAACTAATACATTTTGCTGGTATTCAGCTGAGACTCAATAGACCAGATCCTTATTCCTGTCTTTCCCTAGAGCATGCTCCAGGCTCCTGACTGTGTCATGCCACCCAAGAGATGCATGAAGATCCTGGTATTTCCCTCCTGAGCTCATCTCTCCCCATGTACTCCTGCAGAAATCCCTGCCTCCACCTATCCCACTGGGCATTTGGAGGATGCAGGGTACCCCCATTGCCACTCACATCACCCCAAGCTGCCCAGCAGTCCTTGCAAAAGGTAGCTGCAAAGCTCTCCAATGACTAGAAGACAACAGCAACTTGGAAAAGAAGCCACCAAGGGTCAGGCAGGAGGATGGGCGATGCCGCAGCATGGTCTTGCTCTCTGCATCACAGCCTAGTGTCAGCCAGGAACTGCTCACTTGCCATGGTTTGAGAGAGGAGGAGGCAAGGGAGGGTTCAAACATATCTAAAAAGCTGCCCAAACCAAAATGGAGAAGAGCCTTACTTCCAGTCTGTGAGTTCTGTACCACAGCTTTTATCAAACTTCTGCAAAAGCTTGGAAAAATGTTCCATATTCTAACCAGACCATTGAGTGGAAAGGAGAAGGTGAGGGAAAAGCCAGTGGCCTTGTGAACTGCATCAAGCATCTGTGCAGCTACAACCATGCTTAAATAGTTTATCTGAAACCAATTCTGACTCAAGTAAGCTACAGTAAAGAAAGTTCTTAAACAGGACCCCCCCCCCCCCAAAAAAAAAAACTTGTCCAGCTTGACATCTGCTGTTTAAGAGAGCAATACAAATTCAAAAAGATGTACTTCTGACACAGACACCTTCAAGGTGAAAAGATCTTTCCAAGCTCAAACAAGCAATGCCTATGAAGCTCAGATGATGAAGCCATCCAAAATCAAGGGGCTGACAGAGCTCACTCTGCAGACTTCACAGGATTCAGAAGCCCAGCCTGGGGCTGCTGTTGGGCTAGATCTAGGTCTGCTCTGTGCTGGACGGCAGAACAAACATGACACAATGCCTCTGAACTGGCCAGAGAAGCAGGAAATGCAGCCACTGTGCTGCAGCTCTTTTGACATCGGCTTCTGCTTGCCAGCCAAAGTACTGAAGACAACCAGTGCTCATTTTACCTGGCTGCTGTCTTTGAAGGAATACTGTTCCCATGGACTTTCAACTGGGGCATCTTGTCCAGTTGACAAGGGGCTTTCTGTATTAAAAGGCAGAATTAATTTTTTAGGCAATGCTGAACAAGTTAATATGATGAACAAATGTGACCCCAACATGTGTTTGCTTGTTTTTCTTCCCAGAAGGAAAACCTGCCTGACATTTACAACAAACATGTCATTCAAAAAGCTCTCAGAAGAGAGATCATCATCCACTGAACTATTAATGTCAATCCTCAAGCATCGTGAGCTGGGAAGGGGAGGCAAGGATGGTGGCCCAGCACAGTATAGATGAGACCTTCTAAGAACAGGACAGCCTTTCTACCGAGCACAGGCAGCCACCCACTGGGAAACCACATATGCACAACACGCAAAGCATCTCATCCTACTCCCAGCAGCAACTACCCAAAGCCTTCTGGTCCCTGGGCTGGCTGCTGCAGAGCCCACCAGCCACGGTGCTGTGTGCTCACCTACCACCCAACAGGGTCCCCTCTGTTCACCTGTGGCCATGTGCCACATGTCACAGGAGCTACACAAAGCTGGATGAGGACATGGTGGCTCCAGCCCACTGTGACATGATTGATGAGCAAGTTTGGGCTTGTTGACTGCTCCAAGCCACAAGTCCCTCCCATGGTGCGTACTGTCAGCCTGGCCCTGATGTGGAAGGGGAGGTCAGGGTCCCAGGCTGCAGCATGAATGATGCACCTAAACCTCACTACATCCAACTGCATTAATCCAAGAAAAGGCTCATCCTAAGGAACACCTCAGCAGCAAGTGGGCAACAGAAAGACCTTCCCAAAGGGTGCTGTACGCTCTGCTTACCTACATGACTGCTCACAAACACAGAAGGTGGAGAAAATGATCCACCAGAGAGACAAGAGAGTCCTTCCATCCTTAGAGTGGCCACAGAACCAAAGTTTAGCACCAGAGAGAACTCACACCTACACGAGTTTATTTAGATTTTGTGGATTATTTTTCCCTAAGCATCCAGCGTTCAGGGCTGGATCTTGCTCTCATGGGAAAGTGCCTCATGACTTCAGCCAGAGCAAGACAGATTTTCACAGCACAGTTTGGTTCCCATGCTGCACAAACACGCAAACATGGTGTCAACTTACAGTGTGTTCCTATGCTGTGATGTTCTCCCACTCCTACCTTTCCTCTTTCTGTTTTTCTGGGTATATTGAGGCCAAAGAAGAATTTATAATATGTGACATAAGATACAAGCATGAAGCCCTTCAGGACTGGAATCATAAACATTAGGTGTTAACACAGAAAACCTTTGAGATGCTCAAATCCAATGCTTCTGTTTATACTTACTGACAGCAGAAATCTATACTTTCACTTTTTGTTAAAATAACCAAGCATATATTCATTTGAGCCCATTCTCCTTCCTACAGCACTTCACCAATGTTTTATGTCCTCTCATACGTTGCCCTGCAATGCCACTGCATGGAGCTTGCTCTCTGGCTGACCCTGCTTTCCAACGCCTCGGCTTCTCACCTTACACAATCCATCCAGGCATACGCTTTTGTGCTTCCCAGCAGTATTTCAGCCCCCATAACTGCTACTGAATGTCAGGTGTTGAAGGTTTCTCTTCCAACAACCTTAATAACAGCTATTTATGAACCAGTTCTGCAAATCTGGAGCCTGCTTGTGCCCCATCTTCCCTGCAGCAGAATTTAGGTCTTTAGGAAGACACCTAAATGCTTACAATCACTGCTGAAATCTCCTGAATCCTTAAAAACAGAGCTCCAAGAATCTGAACAGTAAACGTGCCAACAAATACATATTTTATAAGATGATGCATTAAGATATACATCTTTACACAGCACAGATTTCTGCCCAGATACTTCAATATAGGCTAAAGCCAAATGGCACAAAATCCCTTTGAGCAGCGTAAGTTCAGACTACTACTGTCTTTGATGAGTTAAGCAAACTTTCAGAAGAGCAGCTTTCTGTATCCACAGCAGAACGGCCATCAGGCTGTCACGTACAATCTCCACCAGCTTTGACTACATCCAAAGTCAATGGCAGAAATTCTCTTTCCATATCACTAGCCCTTGCAGCTCTGCAAGCCAAAACCCTAACACAGCAGCATGCCACACTCTGCTCTGCACTACTGGATTCTGACTCAGTAGCTCATAGTTCTCTTCCTCCTCCCAATACGGCATAAATGCGCAAGTGCTTCCAGAAAAAACAGAAGCCCCAGTGTCACTTGCTTATTCCACATTGCTCTGAACATGAAAAAGGAAGGCTAAAAACATGGTTTGATATCAGAATAATCATAGAATCACAGAACGGTTTGGATTGGGAGTGTGAAGAATATCGAGCTGATTCGTGCCAATATTATAACAATTCGCACTGTAACGTGTGGCATGTGTAATCATTGTGCTGTGCGTGGATCAGAAACACCCTGCGATCATTGTAACGTGTAATTTATATGAACTTGATCATAGTTATGATGAATGTTCTTGCAAGCATTGAGTGACTGTATACATCTTATGATGACGAATGTAGCTGAGTGTATTTCCTGCCTTTCTTGCTTGAAATGTGCAACCTCTTCACAAAGACCCTGCCTGGAGATGAGACCCAGAGACCCAGAGGATCCAATAAGAAAGAGACAAGTTAACCAGAAAACCACCTGGCAAGGAGAGATTGGTCAAGGCGGTGGTGCAAGAAGGAACTGAAAGGGGATAAAAGACGCTATTCATAGAGTTCGATGTGCATCCGGGTGGAGCAGAGACTCCCCACGCACCCAGCGCTGCTTGCTTATTGCCTCTTTATATTAATCAATTGCAAACTAAAATAAAATCATCTGTTTTGATGAGACTTGGGCTTCAGTCATTTATGACAGGAGAGGCCTTAAAACTCATCTAGTTCCAACCCTCTGCCATGGGCAGGGACACCTTTCACTAGATCAAGTTGCTCAAAGCCCTGTCCAACCTGGCCTGAAACACTGCCAGGGATGGGGCAGCCACAACTTTTCTGGGCAACCTGTGCCAGTGCCTCACCACCCTCATGTATTGTTAAAATAATGCCAACATGCATATCAATAAATATTTAAACTCCTTAGAAAGTTAAAGGAAAAGCCTTGAACTAGATTGTCCTCTCCATACTCCTGTTAGATGAACTGGGAACATCACACTCTACACTACAATGCTCATTGCATAAAGTTGCAAGGAAGATAATTATTACTCATTGGTAATGTTACAGTTCATTAGTAATATAAACCAAACAATCACTCTGTGTGTTCATTATTTAAGCATCCATAATGAAACTATTATCAAGATACACACTGAGCAGGACTGAGCTTCAGCCAGACTCTGCACAGCAGGTCAGAAGTTCCTGTGAACTTGACCATGAATGCATGGAAAAGCAAGTTCTGAATAACTGAATGAGGATGCTCACAACTGTTCAGTCAGGATACAGGAACGGAGCTCAGGCTGCAAATGTGAATGACTGAAATCATCTACTTCAAACGCTGAACACCATGCATGTTCAATGAGAAATGAATTGCCAAAATTAATCTGCAGATAATTTCAAATAAACAAACTTGTGATGACCAAAAGCTGTTTACACAAAATTAGCAATCAGAAAAAAGAAGAGCAAGCAGAACAGCTCTCAATAACTTCAATAGGCTCTAGATCCAGTCCTGTGAATGACTTTGTTATTACAAAGTTAAATGTAGGAGTTATTCACCCAACTGTATCTATGATTTTAGACAGGATACTATTAACCGTCCCTTAGCAGTCATTAGAAGGGTGGGAGTTACAACAGGATCTCAAAGAACCTCCAAAAGCTTTATCAGTCCTTTTTCTTGCAGCATCGCAAAGCAGATCACTGCTCACTGCAGTACATTGTCTCAATCCCTCCATTCGTAAGACGGCACTGAAACCACACTTAATGATACCCAATCTCTCCAGGGAGCCTCCACCAGGCACAGCTTCAGGTACTCCAGTCAAACCAAGACTCGTATCTGATATGACTTTCATCCAGAGACTCAGGGTCTCTACAACTGTGTAAAAATAATGAATGAGCCTTTAGTCTTTTCTGTTAAAGCTGTCACATAAATAAAAGCATGCTCCATACTCAACTCACCTGCCATCGAGACAAAACATGACATCTCTGAATGAGAGCTTGGTTGGAGCTTATTAGCCAGTATCAGCCAAAATGGGGCTGAGGAATATAAATCCAGCTGAGCTTAATTTACTTTGGCAGAAGTCAATCAAAATGAGAAAATGGAGACACACAGCTTTCAACCAGCCTCACCTGAAGGCACCAATAAGAGACCTTTCACTCACCTGCTGGTGGGGACCTGTGTGCTGAAATGATACCTTTCTATCCCAGGATATGACACCCTTCCTTCAACAGTTTTGAGGAAAGCATACCAACAAAACAGCAGGCAATTTTTTCTTTTTTTTTTTTTCAGAGAAAAACATCACCCCAACATGAAGCTAAATGGTGTGCATTCTTCCAAAACAAAAAGTTGAAATCTAATCAAAGGTTATAAATTATGTTTCTTTTTAAACCAACAGAATCATAGAATGGTTAGGGTTGGAAAGGACCTTAAGATCATCTAGTTCCAACCCCCCTGCCATGGGCAGGGACAC